>JBBBVU010000019.1:7228200-7273748 GCA_037177055.1 Atherinosoma microstoma
TAATGGACGTGGTACCAGGGTGCTAAACTCCCCAGAACGCAGTCATAAAATCCACTAACATTCCTTAGTAACACCTTCCAAGTGATTATAATGCTTATACATTAATATTCTTTCACAGTTACACTCAGAGAGCTGGATAATCAGATTCCAATAAAGTAAAACCCTTAAAATGTTATAATTGGTCGAGATCATTTTTGGCAAGCTGAATTTATTACATGTGCCTAAATTCAATGTTGATCTGTTAATAATGTCGACAAGCGATGCACGTTATCTCGTAAAAAAAAACAGCTGTGCTTTTTCAAATTATCTTGTTAATTCAGAAAAACAAAACCTTTTTTAAAGTAAAGACTTTCGTTAATTCAGGAGAACATAACTTTTGATCTTTTTTTTATATATTATATAAAGATTATCTTGTAAATTCAGAAAAACTGAGTTTTTTTATTTTATTCAAGTGAATGTAATGCGCATAACTTTTTGTCACATAAATACCTCATGTGGAACAACAGAGATATTAATTTAGAAATATGTCACTATGTCACAAGAATTTAGCAGATTTATGAATGACCATGGTTTTAAGGACTTCTCACTGCGATGGGAAAATGTGTTATTCTGTTTTCTTAGTGTCCCCAAAAGGATGACACTTTTTTGTAGTAAAGCTTTTATTCTGATAGCTACATTTTTCATACATAGATGTAAGTTTTTCAGTAAAATACCATATTTCACTTTTTCTCTTAAAGACATAGAACAATATATAGAGTTAATATCAGACTTGAATAACAAGGTTCTCCAAAACAATGCGTATTTGTGAATCTTTGCATTTGTTAACATATTTTTTTTTATTCATTTATTTGCACCCCTGTTTAAAAAAAGAAAAGGAAAGCTGCAGATAACTCAGAGATTCCAGATTCAAAGATGGCTTTGCTCAGTACCACCTGTACTCCATTGTTGTCTTTTAAAAAATTCTTTGTAGTATATTTTGTGTCCATTAAGTTTCTAGTGTAAACACTAGTGAAGTGTTGTAGTCAATAATTATGTTGTTATGGCAGGCTTGTTCGTAACAAATCGCATCAATATGTGTGGTTTATTAATCATTACCACTACAATCGGCTGGTGTTCTCATGGTGCACATTTTTTTTTTTTTTTTTTTTTTTATACAGCATTTGTAGATGCCCACAACTTGGAGGTGTCCATTTTTTCCAAGTACACCTGGGACGCTGTAATGACATCACCTACTCTCAATCGCTAGGAATTACGAGACAACTGGAACACACCATTAGTTGCTGTTTCTAGCTTAGTTGCTAAATGTTTCCATTATTCATGTTTTGAACTGAGCTGGTTAGCTATTGGATATCTAACATATCTTTCTGTGTGTGTCAGATTTTGGCCCAATAGCAGCTTGTTAATAATCAGATCTTTTGTTCAGCAGTATCATTCAATCACTTCCAGTAAGGTCCATCTTTTTCCTCCTTTTTCTTTCTCCATCTTTTACCATTGCCATTAGATTTGATCAATTTGTGCCAAACAAAAGACAATAAGAGAGCATTCATTACTTGATGGCATTCCTGTCTCAGCATGCAAAATATAGGCTATTTTGACTCAAAGAAGAGGCCATGTAGAAGGTATATTCAACTATCCCCTTGCCAAAAAAAAGTGTGACATGTGACATTGTGACATGTGACAGTGCCACATTTGAATTTGTCTTAGAGGATGAAGATAGTCATTCATGCTTTATCGAATAACACCTGTTGTAATAGCAGACATTTTGATCTCTTGCCTCACTCCTAGGATCAACTTAACAGGCCCAGACAGATACTTGTGATTCAGAACAGGACATTCATCAGTCAACACACCGCCAATTCTCACCAGAAATTCAAATATATTGACAATATGCCTGATGCACTTAATCACTCAACTCCCAAGTCAATTCAAGCTTTCCGAGAGAAGCCACCTTTTTTTAAAGGAGGATACCAACTGATACATAATCTCCTGTGACTTCAAGGATATGATTAAAAATCAAGGACACTTTAATGAGGACCTTTCATAACAATCTCCTTTTTTTAATTATTCTGCTATAATGGGGACTCCACAATTAACGACTTTTCAGAGGCGGTCATTTACCTGCAACCCAAACCCACAAGCCATTACTGCTGTGTTATTCACAGCCAAACCTAATGAGGTTGCCTCCTAAATGGGATAAAAAACAAAACTCTTTTAAAAGTAATGTTTGCTGTCCAAGAATCGATTAACTGAGAAAGTGATCGCCCATTGTTTTAGCCCAAATATCTGCTCTTTGATCAATCTCAATAGAAAGCAGTAGGCCCACCAAACACCAATTATCCCTTGAAGACTAGTTGTTTTCTGAAATAACTGTGTAATTTAATTACAAGTTCTGTCCCTAAGATCCCTCCTCAGGGAGAAGAGATTAGCTTCTGCTCTATGGGGAAATCTGGTAATAGTGACCTTTGATGGTGAGCTCCAATTTTACATGTCATGGTCAATTACACATCATGGGGGATATCACATTACCTGTAAAAACAGTCATCTCCATCAGTGTTGTGGAGGAATTTTATTCTCTGACAGATGTTTGGTGATGTTTGCCTCTGTCAGAATTGGGAAATGTCAGCCCTGCTAAACAAATCTGAAGTGTCGAGGTTGAAAGATGAAAGTGGAAGTCACCTGAAAGGTATTGAAACTATAATAAAGGAGAGAGATATGATTTCAGAGGCTGTTCCAGTGTGAGAGTAGAAGCACTATCCTGATGTTTGAATTTGGGTCAGAGCAACAAAGCTACAAAACAACACTGCAGTCCATTTCTGGAGATTTTGTAGCCCCCCTTCTTTACATGCCATATTTTAACTTTCCAAATATTTGTCAACTGATCTTCATTTTCATTTTTACTGTATTTTATCATTTATATATTTTTAATTTTTCCATAATGATACATACTATGGCATTACATTTATGGGAAATTAAATTAAATTAAATTAAATTAAATTAAATTAAATTAAATTAAAATATGAGAACATTTTGAAAAAATCACAAATCCAAATAAACTCTGATTTGACATAGAAAATAATATTGTTTGATGAAAATGCCATAAAGTTTTATAGTTCAGTCCCTGGTCTCCAATTTTTATTGCACAAAGCTCCAGTCTTTTTTTTTGTTATAGATTTTTTTGCAATGCCTTTGTTATACTTTTGTATGATCAGCATCCAAATGACTCACACTCCTGTGCGGGGAATTTGGTAATTTATTATCTTACTTTTTTTCCCCTCTACATGAACATTTTTCCTGTTATCCTATAAAATGATGCTGTTGTATGCGGTTAAATCAGTTTTGCTTTCTCACTTTCCAGTTTTTCCCCCTGTTTACCTCATGGCTGAATTTATATACTGCATTATTATTCTGAATCATGGACCATTAGCAAAAACATCCGCCAGCGTGTATTTAAATTCCCTCCCTCGACATGATGAGTATTATTATATAAAACACTGTCAATCATCATTGTTGGAGTGTTTCATTTTTTGCCCTCATCACAAACAACCAGCCACAAGCTGTGTTTATTTCTTCATTCTGATGAGTTCAAGAGCTGGTGGGGTGAATGTTCCCTCTGGGTAAATATCGGTCCTGGGTGTGAGATTTTGTGTTTTTTCCCTGACAGGTTGTTTGCTCAGGAGGATGTCTGCAGTTGCAGAAGACACACTGATATGATGTTAAAACGCAACATGGGAACAGTGCATTTCTACACGAACTGGTGGAGAAACAAGCTGCGGAACAAGATTGTCTGTAAACTTTTTCTTCCAGCATAGTGGCAAGATTTTACAGCACAACAAACAGAGCTGTTGAGTACTATTAAACCCTTTAGCAAGGGTTAATCTACAGAGCAAGCGATGAATCATAACCAAGATGTCTTATTGGTCTTTACACGTGTCAAAGTGGTTGTCATTTTGGTATCCACCCCCTCTTACGCCATTTTCAATTTGAGCCGCAATAATTCTCCAGATTGCAACTTGTATTTCACGCATGATTTCATATTTCTCTTCGCATTTACAGAAGAGCAGTTTTGTTTGCTTACACAATTTAAGTTAATGGCTCTGGAGATTGTTTTTGCCATGGTTTGGGCAGCCATAATCTGCAGGAAGTTGCTTTATAAAGCCAGCGTACCCTGTTTCACAGATCATATAGCTTTGCTTCACCTTGGAGACACAATATGAGACTTTATGTGGCTCAGAGCAAAGGATTAAATGCTTGTCATTACAAAATGATGAATAAAAACCAAAGCACTGCTGTGTTGCTGTTTTTTCACTTTTTATTGATCCAAAACACCCTGCAGCAAAAGCAGCCGCTGTTGATCACCAATATTAAATATAACTACACTTATAACGCTAAGAACAAAAAATGTAATTGGATTAAAAGAAAGCAGCACAAAAACCATAGAGCTTTCATTTTGTGGAAAATATTCTTTTAGCCAAAGGGCAAATAAAAATGGGGAATAAAACAAATGTTAGAATTATGAAATAAATGGCTCTTTATTTTTTCTTTTAAGCTGCATGCAAACAGTAAGGATAGATGACCTCACCAAAGCCTGAGCAATGGAGTAGACATGAAAAAAAAAAAAAGGAAAGATTGGTTGGCAGGATTTTTTGGGGGTTAAAAATTAAACATCAAGATTGTCGGCAACAAAATGCAACAAGGTCCACTTAAATACACAGTAATATAGATATAGCTTCTCAGCGCCTCGTCATAACTAGCATGACTCTTAGATGAATGTTAGCTGGCATTAGCCAGGTGATAACTGCATTTTGTTGTCTTTACTAAGATTATAGTTTTTTTCTATTCAAGTTCCTGCTTTCCATAGCTTTATATGGTATGGAATGGGCACCTGATAAAAACTTTATGTTCCCAGGGAGCTAAACATAGCATAAAAGTAAGGGAAATTGTTTTTAGTTTATTTCTTTGTAACAATGCTTCTTTGCAATAATTGTATGCCAATGGAAATATTGCTTCTTCCTTTTTTAAATTGTGCCAAATTTGTAACAATAATGCATTTGTAGGATGAGCAGCAGAGTTGTTTATATTAATCTGCACCCGTGTTAAAAATGGGCAAATCTGCTTTACTAATGCCAAACAGCTTATTTGAAAGATTTGGCCATTTTTTTATGGGTTCAACCCACATATTCAACTCTTCTGATCACCCCACAAATAAATTTGCCAGTTTTCACACTGAATGTGTTGGAAACCATGTACCATTGCTATTGGTGCAGCTTTCCAATTGTAGCCTTCCTCCAGCTTTGTCTGTACAGATTCCCCTCTGAGTGCCTGCTGAAAATTTATTATTCATTATTCATTCTTCCATCCACAAGCGCTTGTTCTCTATCTTGTCTCCCTCAGCTCTCTACCACTAGCAGCATTCACTTTTTCTCAGTGCTGCCATCCCTAGATTTGACATCATTGTTGTATGTTGCATTGCAACTAATGCAAAACATTTACATTTAAGAAATCTGATTCGGGCTGAATCTGGACTGAGTAGTATCTGTAGAAATACAATCTAGTTTGCATTTGTAATCCACTTCTAAATGTTTGGAACTGGTTTATAAAACTGGATTCTGTGTTGTTGTTTTTGCTTTTCTGCCAACCAGGCTTTTTTAAATCAACTTTAATAGAATCTAAATATACCCACAGCCCTGGCTATACTCCAATCTTTGTGTAGCCATGCATTAAATGCTCAACCAGCACAAGCACTAATGAATGCTGCGATGTCAATTACACAGGCTACTTAAGGTAACATGCAATAAATTCAATTTTAACAATTTTGCTTAGTTCCTATTAGTTTAAACTTGACATTTGCAATCACTGCCCAATCAAACCGTAACCACGCCCAATTATCGAAATTCGTAGGTAAAAGGTGAAAACCTCATAGTGTAACAAGAATTCAGTTTTGCTTTGCTGAAGCACTCTTTAAGTTAAACTTCATGCAATCAAACTCTTTTGAATTAGTCTTTCAATAATGTCCTGAAAAGAGTCTTGGGGTCAAGATGGCAATTGCAGAGCCAGATAACTTTATAAGGGACTTATTGAAGGTTGACCTTACACATCAAAGGTAAGGCGTAAAGTTAGGTTGAGCATGACATTTATGGGTCATATTTGCTATAAATTATTTGAGAGCCCTTTGTCTTCCTGGTTGGAATTAATGGGGATGTCACAGAGAAGGTGAGGCCACATCTCACAGGAAAGCAGAGAAATCGCATTGATGAACTTGTTTATATGGTGAGAAAAACATATTCTGTGTGGAATTTGTGGGAAATTTAGCCAATCTTCCTTCTCAAAAAAGGTTTAAAAAGATCATGACCTTTTGCTAATGTGATGGCTTGAATAACCGGTGGTCATCCCTGCCACCATGTGTGGCAATAGCACAATAAAGGTCAGTGCGGCGTAACCTTTTGAGAGGTGTCACCTTGCTGCTGAACACACAGATCTGATGCACAGCGCCAGAAAGGGAAGGCTGCCCTTTAACACTTCATCTTGATTGATTAGCTCTGAAGCCTCCTCATTGAGAGAATATTAAGTAAATCCCAGATCTCTATCTGTTGCACAGTTAATGCAGTGCCTTTTAAAAGAGGCCACTCATTAGAGGAGATTAACACCCTGTAATGTAGTCACGTTAATGGCTGGTGTTTCACACAAGCTTTAATAATATGCATCATAATTAGTGATACCATGAGAGGTTTGCTGTGCATGCGTGTGGAAGACTGAACAGCCATTGTTTCTCTATTGCTACCTTTTAGATTCCATGTTTCAATTAAAAATTAAGCATAAAACTGAACACAGCTCCAGGAGGAAATGTGTTGGAAAAGAAAAGCAGAAATGCATTTCCTATGTTTATCTGTCTAACTCTACACACACACACACACACACACACGGAAAACAAGGTTTGACAAGTGGCCACAAAGCTGCCATTCAACTGACTCACATCTTCAAAAAACGGTGTGGTTCATGGAGCATGGAGGATGTAGGGTCATGTTATGGTTCATATACTAGAAAATAACAAGTAATCAAGTCAGCACATGAATCCTTCATTGATATAAGCTGATAATTATCTCCCTTACACATTTGAGAATCAGCAATCTGCATAGCTAGCGCCTCTCTGTCTTCAAACCACCTTCAGACAGTCACGAGTTAACGAATTCAGGTCAAAGCTATTCTTTAAGCAAATATGTTAACTCACGAGTCTTAATTAAATTGGATGGTCAGTTCTCAACAAGAGTCATCGAACATTGTGTATTCATCTGTGAGATGACTCTTTAATCAGTATGGGTCCATATTTGTGACCTTTAGCTCAAGAATGAAATGTGCTTTTCAGTTTTCTGAGGTTTGAGCAGCTTCTGATTTTCACTTCCCTTTCTAGTCATATAGCACCACTCTGTGGTTCAAACAGGCCACGACAGGGAGCATTGAGCGCATCGAGCTGCCATATGCATGTGTGGAGAGTTGAATATATTTGGCATTGTGCTGATTCTTTTTATTCATTCAGGAGTTTAGGGCACGGCACATTTGTAGTGAGTTAATCAAAACAGTTTAAGACTTTGGTGATATAAACTTTAAAGAGCTGTGATTAGAAAAAACAGATTGTTTTTATTGTTTGACCTTTTTTATTCTCCTTTTGGGACACATCCAGGCACATAACTATACACCTATACTGAAAGTGGTGTGTGAATTTTTTCCGCGTTTCTATATTGATATTGCTTGACTTATCAAAAGGAAAACGTACAAAACAATATACTGGGTCACTCGTTGAACCCTTTGAGCCCTGTGCCTCTATTTAAGGCCTCCGCTCAAAAATTGCAATTGCAAAAGGCAAAAATATCTGCAACTATAAGGTCTGTTTGAATACGTTTTGGGTCAGTAAAGGGAACACTTGTGAGACTGGTTAAGATGTGTAAATATTAGTATATGTTCAACTGGTGAGGAATAAATGAAGATGGAACATAGCACAAATGAAAGAAACATCAGAGTAGCCCAAAAAACACAAAAAAAACCGCAACATTTTAATAATGAACCAGTATCCTTTCAGATCTGCACCTGCAGCTTTAAACCTCTATTAAATCAGAGTACATTATGTGCACAGTATATCTGCAAAGGTCAACTCTGATAAAGTGAACCAGAGCAGATTAAGAGAGGTTTTTGTACAAACAGTTCAGGCGATGTCTCCAAAATGGCCATTTTTGCACAGTTTGGTAAATTTATTGTCAAAATCCCCATATTGAGGGAACTCGGGTTTTGAAGGGTTAGTGATAAAAAAAATAATGCAATATTGCATGAATGTGCTAGTTTAAAATGTACAGGAACCTCAGGATGAGCAACTTGAAATTTGTGTGTTTTCATCAGGTGTATGGTAGAATAACTTAAAAGTTATCCAGGCTGATGAGCCGGAGTTCTTAAAATCATTTACTAAAACAGTTTTAGACCAGATTTATGTATATTTGCGAAGAATATAGGCAATAAAGATTTGAAATCTTTCAAACCCTTTTGTATGTTCTTTCAATCATGTTTGAACTAGACAACAAAATTGGAATAAAACACAGAAATTATTTCTATGTTAATATAAAGTTACCAGTCCTGCCCTCTTAAGATCAAATTGAGCTGTATTTGGCTCCTGAACTAAAATGCAAATTGACACCACTGATTTAGGGGGGAATTTGACTGAAAAGTTATTCAACAGGAGGTACAACATGGCAAAAAGTTTGAGAACTATCGCTCTAAATGCAGCCAAGAGAAAAAAGTTTTACTTTAAAACAAATTTAGTCTCTGTGAGTTTTTTCAAAGTGTCTTCACCACTACAAGGAATGGTATTTGTGACAAACTAAGCAAACCCCGTGCAGGTTCTAGCTCCAGTTTTAATGTATAGTGATGAAACGACCCAGACAGTGGACATCTGGGGTCTTACTCTGGGCTATTTTGGGCACTAATGGTTCGGTTATGGCACTGGCAAGTGTCATGTGGGTCAGATGTGGCCCAAAGGCCATGAGCTAGACATAATTATGGTTATAGCTAGGTTACAGTAAGTGTGCTGTTAGAACCAAGTGTGACCCAAAGAGAAGGCAGGAGTACTCACCCTAAAAGAATTCAGTCTGTCAGGCTGAATTTTGGTAAAAGACAAAACAAAAACAAACAAACAAACAAACAATCTTTTCCAGAAAACAGTTTGTGTTGCATGTCTTCTAAAATGCAGGTATGAGAATGAGGTCTCCCATAAATAAATATGCACGGCTTTTAATAACTGACCAGACCTTTTCTATTTATGCCCAGATCTATTCTGGATAATTTGTCTCCGTGTGGGCCCAGTGATGTGTTCATGATGTACCTCTCCTCTCGCCCAGTGACAGCTGGTATGGGCTTGAATTTGCACTGTGACACATGTATGGTCAGGACATTATGAGGAATATTTACAGGAGTGCTGCTTTGCAACCAGCACTGAATAAAATCAAATGGAGTGATTTATAAACACACTGAATAAAGTTAATGAACAGACCAAACATTGTTTCTCAACTGGATGATTGTTATGGGAGGCCAAGTGTCACGTCTGCTTCATTATGTGACTCATAAAAGGTAGGATTTCTATTTTTTTTCCCACCTTGATGTGAGTGTAATGTGATAAAACAAAAACAAAGGAAAAATATTCAAAACAGCTTTACTGCATTTTTCCTCGTCTGTTTAAATTATACTCAGTGTTTTCTATCATTCCCAAAATAATGTCACCACTCAATGAGCATACTGTGGATTTTCAGCAATCCATCATCCACACTGTATCAATCCCAGCCTTGCTGCCATCCGTGTTCTGAATTAGCTTTGCAGAACAGATTCCCTTTTGAGATAATCACTTTTTCATCACCATCAAAGTGACGTGTGACAGACCGAGTTAAACAAAGGGCAGATGTGTGTGGATTAAGTCTAATTGTTTGGCTGTGTGTAGAATATCATTCAGTGGAAGAGTAAGGCTTCTGTTACTGGTGTATCAAGTTTTATTCTTTATATTACTCCTCTATGTTAAATCATTTAGACATCCTCCTTAACAGCTGTACGAAGCGGCACAGGAAACATGTCCACTTGCATTTAGAGATAAAACAGACTTTAGTACTGCAACAACTTGTTTGACAAAACTAAAACATCAAACTGGTTTGACATCCAGAAGTCTTACCACAGCTGGCAGCAGTCAGGGCGGTTGCCGCTGTGTTTGAGAAATTGGTCAAACTTGAGCGCTTGAAGACATTTTCTTCTGAGGGAGAGCATGTTGTTGCCTGAAACCTGTTGTGTGCTACATTCTTAAATCAGTGGTTCCCAACCCTTTGCCACAACCCACAAGATAAGGTAAGTCGGTGTTCTCTCTGCATTCATTTTGACGAATGGAGCATCATGCTAAGTGACAATTTAGTGCCAATGAAGTTGCCAAGTTTGTAGATTTCAAGTGCAACTGACAACTCATTGCACTTTGTCTTTTCTACGATGTGTATTAAATGGTACCAACACAGTAGCTACAATGAGCCGAATGCAGGCCAGTGTGTACTACTTGGCGTGACACTGCCATCAAGCGGTGTGATCCAGTCACCAAGCACAGAATGCAGTGAGGATGACTCCAATAGTCCTCGCAGTAATTTGACAGTAAAACACTGTTGGCATTTCTTTAATAAACATTTGCCAAAGGAGGAGGGAAGGGGACAAATCATTTTAGTACAAAACAAAACAAACGAAAAAAAAAGAAAAAAAAAGACATTGTTTCTTTTTTGCACTCAGGTTATGCGCTTGTTTCATGATTTTACAACACCTATTGCCAAAAACGGCATGTGAATTCAATGTGAAAGCAGCCTTTCTTCACAATGTAAAATCAGATTTGTTGCAGTTATACAAGTGCTTTCAGTCCTCATCCCCCAAAAAAGCTTCTAATCCATCAGCCCAATCAAATGAGCCATCAATATCTGAATATAATCTTGACCATAGAAAAAAAGAAGACAACATTACCGGTCATATTCCTAAGTGTGCAGATACAACACATCCATTTCCTTTCATAGCCAAAATAGTCTCTGCCTACTTAGTCAGTAGTGCAAAACATTAATACTACTCTGCCCTGGGGCGTTACAGAAAGGCTAAGGTAGAGATTTAAAATTTACCTGGCCAGATAATGTACAACCAAAAGAAGGTAAAAGTTTAATTTAAAAGACAGCAGAATAGATTACAAAAAAAAATACGAAAATGGTATGAGCAAGAAAAGCTCCTCCGATGTTATTCGTCTGTCATTTTGCACCATATTCCAGATTGAGGAAAAATACAATGCCTTACACAGATTTAAGTTATTAAAACCAAATGTGAATTTCCAGATCAACATAATCTGGACTCAAGAGGCTTCAGGTTCAAAACACAGTCCTTTAGCCTTTTGTTGCATTTAAAGTTTCCAGTATTTCAGAAAGGCAGCCCTCGTCCTCTGATTGTTGATGTAGAGTTCACATGTGGAACAAAGCCAAGGGGTAGCGGTGGAGCCCCGACTTGCGAAGGGGAGCCCCAGGGTTGTCCTGGAGCAGGGATGGGTGGTGGAGGAAGTACACCATCCTTTCTAGCCATGGCGTGGTTGTACAGGTGGATCGCACTCGGGTTGGGCTGTCCTTCCACGGGTAAAGGGCTGTGATTGTACTCAAACCGGTGGTCCTTGTCCCCAGTGAACACCATACTACTGGGACCAGTTGCCGTTGGGGCTGCTCCAGGAGGGAAAGGTTCTGGGTGGGCTGGTGGCAGAACCCCAGTGGCAGTTGAGGAGCTGGAAACCTGTCCAGGCCCGCTAAACACTTCTCTGAGAGTGTGAGGGGGCAGGCCTCCACCCATCATGTGACCCATGTAGCTTTCCCCAAACCCTGCAGGAAAAGGTGGAGGAGGTGGATGACTGTATTCACTCCCATATCCGGAACCCTCAGCAGAAGGGAGAGGTGGGTAATCTGGCTCTGGGAGTCTCCCTCCATCGCCTCCACTTGTAGAAGCAATAGGGGGAGGGTGGCCTGTCTTGGGCTCAGGCGCTGGCTGCCGGTAGTCCAGGTCTGCATGTGGGGGTGGTTCTGGAGGTTCAGGTGGTCTCTGGTCTGGGGGCAGGATAGACACACCGCCTACCTCAGACACTGAAAAAGGACAAGACTTGTTTCATACTAATTTACAATCTTTCTAACAATGTCCATCAGAAGTTTGCTCATATCGGACCTGTTGTCATTTTTGGTCAAATTAAGTCATAAAAAAACTCACCTGGAGTAACCGGGCTGGGCTCTGGAGGCTGTTTGACTTCTGGAGGTAGAAGCTTTACAGCTGCTGCTCCAGCTTCAGAGGGGTTGGTGCTCTCTGACCCTTCTCCTCCATCACTTGGTTCTTGTCTCTGAACCTGCTGAGCCTGCAGGAGTTGAGCGAGCAGCATAGTCATGGCCGTCTGTGTGGCAGCTGCAGCCTCGCCCTCTGAAATACTTGACGGTGCAGACATTGGGGGTGAAGGAGGCTTGGGCATTGGAGGTGTACGAGGTACTCCAGCTGGGGCAGCGGGTTGGGGAGGCTTGGCAGGTGCAGGCTGAAGAGGGGGCTCAGATGGGTCAGAGGGAGCTAAGGCTTTAGTGAGCTGTTGTAACGTCTCCTGGTTGACCTTTGTGCTCATAGACTGGACAAACTGGGCTGTGTTGGCTGCACTCTTGGGCTGCCTAAAGAGGTTCAGGAGGACTGCCAGCTGTTCTTGGGTTAACTGTGAGTTTGGACCCTTTGGATCTGGAATAAAGAAAACACAAGTACATACATTTGAACTTATCCTTGAAAATTAACATCTGGAAAGGTCATAATTACCACAAAGTTAATAACTTTATATATTACAGCCTACTGTCTTTCTAAAATATTATCCACCCATATGTCAGCTGATATAAGAGAACAAACTAAAGTGTTAAATAAACTTGCACAACGATTAGACTACACCCAAGCCCAGATGTAAAAATAAAGGTCTGCCTCCGGCATTTGCACAACAAAGATCAATAGTGTTCCTGTAAAAAGAACACAGCACATGTACACTGTTGTAGAAAGAAAACAACTGAGTTTAAATGAGTTTGAATAAATGTGCTCGACAAGCAAAGGAATCACTAGTGACTTCCACTGCTAAGTCATGTATGCCTTCTGAAATGATACATACTCAAACCTGAATATGTCCTCGTCAGAAAAACATGTGAAATGACTTGTTTACAGTGTACATAAGGCTTCACAGGCCTTGGATGAGGTCCAAGTCATACTCCAAGTTTTTAACAGGTGACTAACAAGCTCATAATAAGACAGCAGAACAACAGTAGAGACACTCACCAAGCAAAGCAGAGGCTGCTGCATTCTGGGCTTTAACACCTCCGGGGGCAGAGAAGCCCTGTGGAGTGTTACTACGGCTGTCGTCAAGACCCAGCTCTTTGCGGGGGGCCTTAGGGGCCACCAATTCTTCTGGCATCTGCTTCTGTCGTCGACGCTTCTTACTCCAAAGCTCATGACAGTCCTGCCAGAGAGGAAGGCTACAGAAATGGACATATTCAAAATGATGAAAAAACGTAAAGGATCTGATAACTATGGTTATACACCACAGGATCAGCATGTTGATGCAACATGAACAAAAACGTACTCTGGTGGAGGCATCTTGTCTGGATCCACATCTTTGAGAAACTCGCTGCACAGTGCTTGCTCCGCTGTGCAGCGTTTGCTGGGGTCCAAGTTTAGCATATGGTCAAAGAGGTCCAGAGCAGATGGCGGGATGCTGAGGAGGACAAAATCTCGGCAATATCAAGCACCGGACGGCCAAGTTTTGTGGATATATGATAACAAATGAGGAATAACATTTAATTTACTTACAAAGCAAACTCCTCTCGTAATCGCCTCCGGTATTGCTTCTTTGGTTTCATGGTGTTGAAGAAGGGAAGCTTTATTACATCAGGCCAGACAGCAGGACAAGGGCTGCCACATATTCGGCTAAAAGACAGAAATCCATTGGTTCCAGCAGAATGGAGCAAAGTGTGAACTTAATAAGCCACAGAAATGTACATCCCTGCTTCTCGTAGGTCTCTCTTTCTCACTTCTTTTACTATATTGTCAATTTGTGACGACAGTAAAAAGAGTCAATGGAAATGGACACAAAGTAAAAAAAACATTTCAAAATCTCAGTGTTTCCATCTGCAGGGGCAGTCCGTTTCCACTGAAGTAACACTTAACCTTTAGACCGAGTCATACCAATCAATCAAAGCACAAAAAAGGGCTGCTTAACTATAAAATAGCACAAGTTTGCTATCCATCTTACATCACTGAAACATCTTCCAATTCTTTTCATCTAGTCAAGATCTTTGGAAACGCTTACCTAATGAGCTCTAACTGTGCAAGCTCCTGGTTAGCTTGAAAGATGGGTTTCTTTGTAAACAGTTCTCCAAGAATGCATCTGAAACGACACAAAATTCAGAATTACTCAAATATTCAATATAGTAGATAATCATAAATCCAGGTCAACTTAAAAATATCAGCTTTGTTCTTACCCGCAGCTCCACACATCGATGGCTGGTGTGTACCTCTCTTCTCCCAGGAGCAACTCCGGGGGACGGTACCATAGCGTGATCACTTTATTGGTGTAGGGTCGGCTGAAATGAACAGTGTCTGTTTGTTAGCGTCACAATAACGTGTACCAGCAATAATAAATCAGACTAAAAACTGGTTTCACAAGTGAGATTCTTCTATGACAGTATACTCACCTCTCTTCAGAGTTATATAGCCGAGCAAGACCAAAGTCTGCGAGCTTTATTTGACCTCTGATTAGGAGAGAAGAATAACACTGATTAAAGCAAGTTGGGAAACATCTTTCACAATGTAACAAAACAGTAAAGGTCTGTTTGGTCCGGTGAAGAAATACAGTTTTCTCACTTGTTATTGAGTAGAATATTGGAGCACTTGATGTCTCTGTGCAGAAAGTTCTTCTTGTGGCAGTAATCCAGGCCCTCGAGCAACTGTCGCATGAAAGACTTTATGTGGCTTTCATTGAAATGGACCAGGCCCGACTCGAGCAAACCCATCAGGTCGTGATCCATGTATTCAAAAACCAGATAAAAAGCACCTGAGATGAGAATAAGAAAATGTTTTAGTCAGCATGAATGTGATCAAATCTTGTGGAAAGATGTTTGGAAACACTACAAAATTTCAAACATGCCCCCAAAAAAACAAAAAACTAAATTCAACACCTTTGTCGTTCTTGAAGTCCAGAGCATCCTCCTTGTCTGTGACAATTTCCTTCATGTTTATGATGCTCTTGTGGTTGAGCTGTCGCAAGATTTTTATCTCTCTGATGGCTGTGATTGGAAAGCCCTCCTTTTCGTTGTCAAGTCTAACCTTCTTCAAAGCCACCATTTCAGCTGAAAGGACAAAAAGAAAACAAATTCTTATGAATGTTAGTGCCAATTCCCATTTAAAGATCCTCAAACCATCGCTATCCTCAATCTGGACGAGGAAAAAAAAAAGAAGAGATAAACACATGTTGAGCGTGATAAATGAATGTTAATCTTCAAACCTGTGTCTTTGTCTTTGGCCTTGTACACTTGACCATAGGTACCTTCCCCTGTGATGCCAATGATCTCAAACTTGTCCACACAACGTTTTCCCCAATCAATTGCAATTTCCTTAATCTCGCCATATCTGGGGCCACAAATTCTGGGAATTACAAGGAAACAACTCAAGTGATTCAAAGTCGATAAACAACCCGTAGAGGTGGAAAGTGATAATGCATCAAAACTTACTTGGGCCTGCGACGAAGAGTTAGGGACTTTTTATCCTCAGGTGGGCTGTGCGGGGAAGATATGCCACTTGGAAGCTCAGGGGGCAGAGGTAAGTCAGTCAGAAGAGGACGAGCCTTTTTTTCTGATTTCTTCTTTGCTGACAGTAAGCTGTCCTTCACGCTGCTAAGGTTGCATGAGAAAGAGAGCAGGGCCAGATTGAAAAGGTTATACATGCACAAAAATACACTAACAGTATGTTATATTTTAGCTCCCACCCATACCTTTCTCCTTTGTCCACATGTTCAGCAACTGTTTGGGGCAACGGTAGCAATGGCAGAGTAGAGATAACTGGACCGACGACTCTTTCCTTGTCTTTGATCTGTCCAGGTGCTGGTGCTTTCCTCTTATCTCGTTGTACAGAGTCTTCCTTCCCCTTGCCATCTCTGTCCCTGCTGGTTTCGTGCTCAGTGGTCTTCTTGGACGTTCTGTCAGCAGGGGACTGAGACTGGCTTAATGGTGGAGTTCTGGGTCCCTTCTCTGGTTGAGGTGGAGAGGGAGGGCGCCCCTTTCTGGATGTGTGATTTGGTTTAGGGCTGGGCTGATGGGCAGATGAGGAAACCTTAGTTGGAGTAGAGGTGTTGCTTGAGTTCTTGGCCTTGGCAGCTGCTTCTGCAGCTTTAACCTTTTTCTGCTTACTAAGCTCAGCAGCAAGACTGGATTTGAACGTGAGTGTGCTCGGTGAAAGGCTGGAGGGGCGACTGCGAGAGCGAGAATGGCGGTGACGGCTGTGGGAGCGTGAATGCCTTGAGGTTGAATATGGACTTCTGCTGCGTGACCTAGCAGTTCGCCTGGTGAGGAAATGGGAAGACCTTGTTAGACTGTACCACAACCAAAACATACTATGAATGGTGTTATGACCAGGGTGGATTTTGGCCACTTGATAGATAAGAGAACAAAAGGAAATTAATATAAAAGTAATGTGTTTGCCCTTTTTTTATTATTATTATTATAGTTATACAGCATATTAACACTCAACTTTCCATGAAGTGTTTGAAAATAGAATGAAAACAATAATCCATTTGATTGTGGTAGATCTAGGTTTGCATATACCTCAGGTTAGGCCAGGATTATAATAAACCTCAATGTTAAAACATTCTCTCTTCTATCAGTGCTAACTTATAGTATCAATAAGTTATTCACTACAAATATAGATCACGTGCAAAAAAGCTGCACTGTAAAAACTCACCTGACATCTGGACTCGGGCTCATGGACTTCCTATAAGGACTTCGTGATCTTCTGCGATTTCCATAAGGACTTGAGATAAACTCTCCTTGTTCGTATGGACTATGTCGGCCATAACTTGGTGACCTGCGCCAGTTCACTGGGCTCGCTGGGGATCGCTTCCTCTTGTTGCTTGAGTATGTACTGGGTGACTTTGCCGCACCGTATGGCCCATATGCATCTATATCCCGGTTGTAGTAAGTGGAACTGGGAGAAAGTCTTTTACTCCCATAAGTTGGACTTCTTCTGGATATCGTTTGGTTATAACCACCAGGGGACTGATAGCTATATGAATATGATGTCCCATAGGGACTTTCTGCTTTAAAACCAGGACTTCTCCTGTATGCCCTGAGGTCTTCACGGTCGTCTCTATAAGACTGTGGAGCATCTCTGTATGCAGATGGGGGTTCTTTATCAGATCTTGGTTTACTTTTGTGCCTTTTTGAATCCCTTTTATCTGCAGATTGTGATGGCTGAGATGTAGATGTCTTTTTACCATTTTTGTCACTGCTTCTTGTAGTGTCTCTGTGATTTTTAGAGCCACTCAGGCTACCTCCACTCTTGACTTTCGACGAGTCTCTCTCACGACTGTGACGGTCTTTTTTCCTACCCAACTCCTTGGCTTGCTTGTTCCTCTCAGATGGTCCTCTTGTTTGTTCGTCCTTGCCGAGGCATACTGCCCCTCGATCTCTCACACGACCTCTGTCTGGGGATGCTGGTCCATTATAGTCCCCAAAGTCACCATCGCTGAGTCGATCCACAGACAAACTGTCAGCCTGGGGGTCAAGTTTGGGAGAGGGGCTCCCAGAAAAACGCTCCGACTGGGAGCTTACGTCGTCATACTCTACTAAAGTCCGAAGTTCAAGCTCTTTTTCAAAAGCGCTTTTTTTGTTATTGTCGGGGTCTTCTGTTGTACCGGTATGCCACAGAACTCTTTCCTTAGGTTGCCTGCGTTTCTTTCTCCTCGAAGCCGATGACCGCCTCTTCTCACGGTGCCTGTCTCGCTGAGCGGCACCGCTCCCAGGTTTACTACGCCTGTCCAGCCTATTAGCATTTCGCTGTGCAGAGGGGCTCCGTCCCCGACCCTCCCGAAGCACTTCTGAATTGGGCATTTATCTTCCAAATAAAGGCTAAGGTCAAAATTGAAAATAACTATCTAGGGCGATTTGTCTAAACTATGTCCCTTGTTGTGTCGTAGAACAAAACATTGGACTCGCTGTGTAACAGGCTACTTAGCTGACGTTACAGCAAATTCACAATTAGACAGCTTTAGCATAACGAAGCTAGTACGAGTGTGGTTCCAAAGAAACTGGGTTAGTCTTGACGGTGATTTGTGACACCCGGTGTCAAAAGATTCCGTCACTTTCAAATAATAATACAGCGTCTAATTACAGAACCAATCGATACTTAGCCATTGTACTCCAGAACAGACATCTTCCAAATTCTATAGCTAATGCTAGTCGGTTTAGCCAGCTAGTCTCGACTAGCTAACGGCTCACCTACACAGTCGCATTCCATTTCGTGGTGAATGCACAGGCCCAGAGTATCTCCACATTTAAAACGATGTTGCTCTAAAAAGTAACGATCCATACAAGGCTGTAAATCCATTCATCTGATAATGTTAAAGTGTGAGTAAAAAAGAAACTAAAGTCTTCTTCCCACAAACTTCTTCTCGCCTTCCATCACACTCCAATAAGCAACAAGGAAGTGAATAGCACGCGAGTTCGCCGCTAGCTGGCGAGCTAGCTAGCTCCCCGCTAGCAACTTAGCCAGCTTTCTTTTCTCCTTGCGTGGAGTTCAAGGCAACTCAGTCTATGTGCAGGAAAACAATGCCATTCAAAGACACGTCTGGTTTAACGTGTCCCTCCGGGCTGCTGCTCCATCCATCAGTAATGTTACCCAAAAGTGGTAGACGTCTTGCCGCAAACGATGTCTCAAAATTCCTTGAATTAATTTAAAATAGTTAGAACTTTGTTCGTAATGTGGCTAACGGTACAGGTCGCTAGGGCCCAGACAGCTTTCAAACTACAGGCCTCGTGCGTCGATGTGAACCAATAGCGCCCGTAGGCGTAATCCAGCTCAGAGGTTACGTCACCACGAAGGGGAACCCTTACCTTCAAAATAGAACACCATGGTACTCAGATATAAAAAAAATGCAACATTGACAAGTTACATACATGCATACCTTAAACGACATCTGATTTACGTATTTCCAAGCATTTGGTGTTGTGCATAGGGCTAAGCCAAATCATAAAACCTAGTCTAATAACTTTAGTTAAAGATGCACTCCTACTATAAAAATGGCATGGATTTACAAAAGATTAAATTAAAAATAAAGCTCACAAACTAGTAAACTGTAACAATATTTATCAGATTAAATGTATCTTCATCAGATCAGCAGCAGTCAAACTTAAAAAAAATAATATTTTGTAGCTGCCCTGGTTGTGACATGGTTTCATTTATCAATGACATACACAACCAAAATCTGGTCTTAAGTGCGATAAAGTTTCACAACCACCCCAGATAAGGCCACTCCATTTAGAAAAGGTCAAGGCCCTGGAGTTTTGGATATTCAGCATTTATCTTAAAAAAAAAAAAAAAAAAGCAGGCCGAATGCCACATGCCTCCTCAGAGAAGCCAGTCTTATGAAGGTCAGTCTGCCTGCTCAGTGTGAAAAAAAACAAAAACAAAAAAAAACCCTGGAAAAAAACAACCAGTCCCACAAAGATTATACAAAAACAGTTGGAAAATGTTATTAGTAATATCCACTTTATTTGCCATTTCCAAATAACTCACAAAAAATGATCTGAAATGTAAGCTTCACCTTTTGCATTCACAATCAGGCTACATTAGTGGTTATGCTCAAAATAAGTAAACATGAAGGAAACATTTAACTGATGGCATACATACAACCATCCAATCAAAAACTTTGTTACCTATTTTTACTCCAAGGGTATTTATATAAAAGGCAAAACATGTTATTTGTATACCCAGTAGGACAGTTTGCTCATGGCTTGCACTCAAACATCTGTTCTAGTTTCCAGCTGAAAATATTTGGGCCATCAAATCTATTAAATTATACACGAATTAACAAAAATTGCGAATGATAATGGTTTCCTTTTGAAAAAATGAACGCGACTGTGTTAAGCTTATGTTACAGATAAGCGAGCACTATGGTGGTCACTTACAGTAGCTTCTGCAATCCCCAACAATGAAGACACAGAGCTGTTAAGGTAATGGAAGCTATGCCATAACAAACTGGTTGTGTCAGCTTCTGTGCCTCTCACTTTAACTTTAAGATGGGGGTTATATTGGTGTGATGTACTGGAGGTTAGCCCTTTAAATATTTGAAACTGCGTTCCATGTGTTCCGACGCCATGGCTGTCTAAGATTTTGGGTGTGGCCTCTTTCTACCCAACCCTCTCTTCTGTGTGCTTTTTCAGTAAACGAGAAATCCCACAGACATTATTTTATAATGTCTTTTAGTTCAATTAACACACTGAACTGTCCATTCTGTATCAACTCAGGGAGTAAACATAGAAGTGTTCCATACTCTCATGTAATAGGGAAAACCTTCACATGGATGCTGCTGTGTTTTCTTTTCTCTAGTCTATTTTTTTTGTCTTTTTAAACATAGTTTTCAGACACAGACAGTGGAATTTGAATAGTTTCCAAGTTGCACGTTTTCTCTTTGCAATTCCAACTACCGTTTTGCATAGACTCCACATACTTTTACATTAATGAGTTTAAACAGATCAGAGAGGAACTTGGCAACAGCCCACGGGCGGTTGTTGGAATTCATTAAAATATTGAGAGAAATAAGTTATTTAACATAATTAAAACAAAAAAAGAATAGCTCAGTTGTATTTTAGGAATCAAGGGGTAGATGTCTTAGTTTTTTTTCTTTTCAAATTAGTTACTAACCATGCATTGCCAATTTCTTTTCTCTCTCTCTTTTTTTTAGATTTTTTTTTTTACACTGCTTCAACCTAAACTTGCCTCTAAAATCATCAAACTACAAGAACAAGACAAAATGAGAGCTGGGTTAATCCATTAAGATGTTTCTACATCATTATAAAACATAGTATAGCCTGGCACAAAAATGTAGCAAAAGGAATAAAAGTAGATATCAGTGACTTCTAAACTCTGCACAGCACTGGTTGGTGAAGATTACAGGCAAACAGGACAAGCAAGTAGGGATTATTCACATTCACAACGGACAGAGGCAACGGTGACTCACTGCACAAGAATTACTAAAGCCCTCGTAGCCCTGCTTTTATTTCACAGGCGATCCCGAATTTAATCCTTCTGCTTCCCCGGAAGCCCGTCCATCTTTTAGAAAGATAACTTTTACACAAACATTGTAGTGCTGGCCTTTAATGCCAACTATGGCAAGATGTCATTCACTTGAATTCGTAAGTGGGCACTTGTTTGTATTAGCTAGCAGTTTTCTTTGGTGAGTGACGGCATTTTTTTTTTTGGACAGGTACAACCTCACTTACGTCAAACTTCATTTTCATTGTTTTCCACCCTTAATATTCATCTATCCGTTAATTTATTCCCACTTTATTTCTAATTTAAGAAATACATTTAAATAAAAAAAAGAATGAGTTGTGGATTAAAAGTCTGAGCCAGGTAAAAGTTAGATTGGCAAAAGAAATCTTTACATGTCTGGAAGCGATTTGTTTCATCGATAAGTGTCAGAACAGCATGTAAAGGATGTAGTGCTATGGAATCACCTCTTATCAAAGCACCAGGGATTCCTCTATCGCAAAAAAAAATACAAAATAAAATAATGAAGTCAGCCAAGAGAGGTAAAACTTCTGAAATGTTAGAATTGAAAGAAGTTCAAGTGTTGAAAAATCCCTTAAAAGGTTGAACAGTAATGACCAATATTTGTGAATTTGAGAAGACAAAGTGACTGGGAAAGAGGATGAAAATGGAAACATTAGTGCGCTTATTTTACAGAGGTTCATGATACATGAGAGGGGGAAATATAAGTTTGAATTCATAAAAATAATGCTAATAAACATACCACACAGGAAGATTGAGGTGTAAAACAAAAGAGGAATGGCATCAAAATTCAGCTCTGGCTTAAGATAATCAAACTGTCTCTAAATGAAAATCTTTCCCCCAGTTCACCAGTGCTACATACATTTCCGCCGTGGCACTTGATGAACCATGGGTTGACACAACGCTGCTGAGTCTTATAACTTATCTTTCCTAACAAAGATGCTTGATTCAGTAGTACATGGATTGGGGCTTTCCACTATACAGAGCTCAGTACCATCTTCTCAATTTGAACCTCGCCTCTGACACTTCCATTTTCTTTTTACTTGTACTTGCACTGCACAGTTGTCTGAAGATATTATACACACTGAACTTTACAATGAAAGGTTTAAGGACATTTCAGGGCTTAGCCTCTTGTCAAGCTTAGGCCTAAATTAAAACACCATCCATCTATTAAACTCTGTAATGTGGGCAGAGTAAGAGAGAGACAGAGAGTACATAAATTATTTAGTGTCAGCACATAAAAAGTTAGAGCTATAAATGGTGTATGGAGTGCCACCTTACTACTTCCTGACACAAGGTCAGATGTCCTGTTAACCAGGAACAGAAAGTCATGGTCAGGTTTGGGCACAAAATAAATGCAAAAGTCTGAGAAATGTATATGTACAGATGCAGCTAGCCTGCTCTCCTTCACCACTATAAAATACAGCACCGCTCTCTAATTCTCTTGGCCAAACTTTTACTTTTCTTCTTCCCATTCTTCTCTTTGCTGTCCTCCATTTTTCTTGCTCGGATCTCTCTCATCAGGTCAAAAAACACCTGTTAAAAAAAAAAAGAAGGAAAAAAAAGCATGTGGTCATATTTCTCTGTTTGCTTCATGTCAACATAGTTCGTCTGTTTATCTGGCAAGGTAAAAAAAAAAAAACCTTGTCGACGTTGGCACGGGTCTTGGCAGAAGTCTCCACGTAGCACACGCCCCACTGCTCTGCGCGCGCCTTCGCCTCGTCCGCGCTGACCTGCCGTCGGTCGTCCAAGTCTGACTTATTACCGACCAAGAGGAAGGGTACGTTCTCATCCTCCTTCACTCGCAGAATCTGCTCCCTGCAAAACGAGAAACGCCACTCGCCCATCAAGTATGTAAATTAAGCTTGTCCTTGCTAAAGCAGGCTTAAAATACAAAAAAACAGGAATATATCATCATCAAAATGTGTCATAAAAAGCAAGCAGATTCAGAATAGCTGCATTCAATCCGAATGATTCATTAAAACAATACACGCCGCCACACCTGAAGTCCACTGTTGCTGCGAATGACTCCAGTTCTGTGATGGAAAATACGCAGAGGAAACCCTCGCCACTGCGGAAGTAGTTGTCCCGAATAGCTGCATAGTCTTCTTGGCCGGCTGTGTCAAGGATATCAATCTGCACCTCCTCTCCATCCAGCACCACTTTCTTCCTGTAACTGTCTGCTTTAGTGGGCTCATAGTCTTCAACAAACTAGAAGAAAGAAAAAGTATATCATCCAGTGAAGATCACCTCAGAAAGTTGTACATTTCTCACATGTGCTGTGATGCAAGTGGCTCACCTCATCGTACATGAACTGGAGAGTAAGGGCGGATTTCCCCACTCCTCCACTGCCCACCATAATCACTTTGTGGAGGGCTAGAGAGTTCTGCCCTTTTGGCTTTGCAGCTGCCATGACTCTGTAGATGCAGATGTCAGAGCGAGAAAGTTCACGGCGGTGAGAGGAATTGTGAAATGAAGATCGTAAAAGGATTCCAGGGGTAACAAAGGGCTCAGTGATAATTCCTGTGTAGATTAGAAAACAGAGAGAGAGAGAGAGAGAGAGAGAGAGAGAGTAGATAGATTGCATCATAATTTCCAAAGCCTACATGTTCAATTTTAGCAGGTAGATTTCAAAGCAAGGAAACACTGCAAATGTGGTGCAGAAAAAGATTTTTTTTTCTTTTCTTTGTTGAGACTGCAGCACATACAGTGACGACACAATATGGATTTGTATTATTTTTCCCATTTGAATTCCTCTCTGCACAGGAGTTATTCCTTTGCCCTGTTTCTTTTACAGTGATATAAAATATAACCGAAATGCATTTTGCTTCAGGTAATGACTTTAACTCTTGGCAGTATTTTCCAATAAATTTGCAGGGAATCATAATGATGATCCAAAAAAAAAAAGAGACTGGAATATATTCTTATTTTGCTTGTTACTTCTTCTTTCTAGATGTCTAACACAAAGGTTTGACGAGGGAAAAAGGTGGGCTGGAGAAGTGCATTCAGGATACATCAAAATAATCATAAATTCTACATTCCAAGGCTTCCCTGTAAATACGACATATGTGACCATCCAAATATGACATGGGAATTTGAGACCACAACAAATAAATCTGCAACATGCGGGGGGAACTATATCTACTGATATATGACCATGTCTACAGAAAGCCATAATCAACAATGCATAGAATTAAAACATTTAAAGAAGGCAGAGATCATTCTTAATACAGCAGGAAGGAAGCTGAAAACTAATATCAAAATCCTGTAATCTTTGGGTCCACTGCATTCATAACAGACAAGTCTATAGTTGAATACCTGTACCTGGGTAAACAACTGTCAGCGAACACAGTTAATCTATGAATCTCTGAAAAAACAAATTAGAGCCTAACCAAAAAAAAGAGCAACATTTTCTTTTTTAAAACAACTCTTCTCAGCTTTAACATTTAGTTTGTTGTCTTTGTGTGACAAGAAGCAGATGGATTCCACTTGCCATTGACAGGCCTGTGAAACACATTTAGCGAAGAAATAAAACTTTAAGAATTTCTAAGTAACATCTGGGGATGTTTCTCATCTTTAACAGGATCAAATCAGACACATGCTACAGCGATTAAGTGGTCCGTTTCCCATCGTGGACTGCCCATGACTGTGAGAAAAGCATGATGTCCAGAGGAGTGTGTGCATGTATGGTAAGGCCCTTTCTCTGCAACAGACCAGAGCAAACCTCTGGAGATCAGAGATAAAAATGGGAATTCTGCCAGTGCATCATTAGACAAATTAACAAGAGATCTATGGAGAGACAATCAATATAACGATTTAGCACTGAAGGGAATATCCTCTTACCATATTAACGTAAACCTAGAAATATCTCTTATCAAATGAAAGTGAAAATAGCAGCCTTAAAAATCGACATCTGTCTACAGTTTGTGAGATTTAAATTCTTAGGAGAGACATTTCTTAAATGCAATGGTTTTAAGAGAAAGTTGTGCTATTAAAAGACGATAAAATTGTGTTAAGAGGAGAACTGATACATCCAAAGTCCGAGTCATATGCAGGTAACAATCCTGAGCACACAACCGTGGCCATGCCCCTATTACTAACTAATCTGCTATCATTACTTGGTACATAAATACCGGCAATAACATATGCATGTTGAAAGTAGGATGGGGTTAGTTTTTCACTGCTTAATGAGCAATAAAAATGTTTAAGCCAATACAACATCAAACAATATGACAGAAAGCAATGTACATGACTATAATGATTAAATTAACTTAATAGCAAGATAACCGGTGACATTTCAACTATCATTAATCTAGCTAGCAGGTTGACAAGTAGGCGATATGGCTAATAAGCCACCAGGCAGGTAAACGTCACCTGACCGTTAATTAACAGCTGAGGGAGTCCAAACTGGTGGTAGCGACTCGGAAAACGACTAAAAGACAAATCTTTAAAATCGAATACTAAGCAACAGATGCTGGGTCGATGCTTATAAACTCAGCAGCTTCCTCGCTAGCAGGCTAAGGCTGGTTGGCCACACAGAGGGAAAAGGCTAGCAAGCGATAACAAACAGCTAATCACAACTAAATGATGTCAAAAAAAGGAGAGATACGTGACTAGCGGGAGCAGTTACAACACTGCTGCTTTTAAAAAGACCCACCTACCGGCAAATGAAATACTATTCGCTTTGGCAAAACACTCGACGAAAGCTGGACAGTGGTGGCAAAATAAAAAGACTCAGCTAGCTACTTGTTAGCTCATGGCTAGCTGCGTGGCTAACTCCAGAGACTTGGACGGTAGCTGTTAGCAGCAGACTGACCGCGCGTCCTGTGGGCTTGGCTCCGTCTGACAACGCCCGCCCGCCTGGGAGAGTCAGACAACAGTCAGTTTTACTTTTGTTTGAACTGATTTTTCGCTCACCGAAATACTACACACTTATGAATGATATGGGCACTGCGATGATATGTTTAAACAAATATAAATATATAAAGGGCAGTAAACTAAATATTTATTAATTGGCTGCCCCGCATAAATGGTGGCATGATTGTCCAGGAGGAGACTAAACGGTTCAGGAGTTGGGTCATATTGATTTAATTTTTTTTCCGAATAAACTACTTTCTGCTAACATACTTTTATCCTTCACATCTAACACATAGTAACTGTTTGTCATATGTTATACTTTGTTATACTTGGCCTATAATTAAGGTTAAAATACCAAGTTTAATGTTTTCTCCTTTTGTGTTTGCTTTCAGTGATGAAGGAAAGTACCAGACTTTCTAATCTGCGCGTAAAGTTTGCAAAGAGGACCTGGAACGACACTTTTCAGCTTGTCCAGAAATGCCTGGTGAGACATATATAAGCTAAAACTTTAATTTATCTTTTGATCACCCTAAGAGTTGATGGTTTTTATGAAAATGAGAAGTAGGTATTGATTGAAATGGGCACTCCAGTATGATAATATGCCATGAATCAGAAACTGGTGTGATGATGCACTCCAATTAGATCATCCATACTCAAACACACAAGTCTTTGTTGTTGGATTTGTGCACTGGCTACCATCACATCTCTGCTTGGTTTCATTTAACAGCCACATTGCACTATATTTGTAATAAACCTTTAGAACAAAACCCAGCTGTTTGCTTGTGTTGTTTTTCTAATTTTAATGAGGCATCTTTATGACACTGGCTTTGCCTTTAAAACATTCAAATATCTTCTCTCTGGAAAGAACTCACAACTTCTGCTTTTAATCATATCCCCCCTGCAGTTTTTACATTGATTTTAAAATCTTCACACTCTATTCAGGCTCTTTTTCTAGATGTGTGTCATTTGACTTCAATATTTAAACGTTATATTTTTTGGGGTCCAAACATGCTTTGTTTTACTCATAATGTGGACATTTCAAATTGACCTACTTGTGTGCCGAGGCTCTGTAAGCAGAAGGTGGGTTATTTTCCTTTAGATTTGTCATGGGTGGAGCAGCAGGCTAGATAATGCTTGTGGATTAATTCAAAGTTGAGCTTGGCAGTAGTCCGTCTCTAGAATTTCTGGTAAGGAAACTTGATTGCTTGGTGGTCTAAAGTGATGTGTGGTCCAAAGGGATAAGGCATCTGGGGTTAATTATACAACTCTTTGCCAGCAGAGATCATGAAGAAATTATGATTCTCGAAGTACAGGGTCCAGTGCACAATACATTTTCTCACACAAAGGTCCAAAATGGTTGTTTTAATTAAACACACCCATCCCAATGCGCACAGCATCCAAATGTCAACATTTCCCCTGCCACGGTGTCATCCTGCTTGTGTTTTTTAGCAGGATGGGCAGACAGGACCAAAGACTGTTGACACAGGGCTCAAACTGCAGCACAACTGGGCCATTGTTGTTTTTTTCCCCCTCCCTTTTGTCTCATAATAGGAGAAATCCAGAGATGAATCCAAACCCTGTGAGCCGCTGGTTAGATCCCTGGAAAGACTCCAGGAAGTGCTTCACGGTAGAAAAAGAAATATTCCAATGATTCTCAATGTGTTTTAGTGCATAGATTTTTACATGATTGTATTTCTACATTTCAGCTCCCTCCATAAATACCACAAGGTCCCGTTTGGAGACTATAGCTAAACAGCAAGGGTAAAGAGTTAACTTATGGGTGCAGTTTTTCCTCTCCCTGTCTTTTATCTTAATATTTCTACCACCTTTCCCCTTTAGTCCTGTATTATAAAGCTACATTTCTTTCATCACTTGTCTATAAATATACTACATTTACACATTATGATCCATATTCATGCTTTTTCTGAAGGATGGGTTTTCATGTTAGCGAGGACACCTGCTACCTGACAGCTGCCCTGTTCTACCTGGAGATTTTATTGCTGCCATGTGGTGGAGTGCAGGAGGTAAAGGTGGCCCCACATGGAGAAGCCCCTGCTGTAAGTGGACTTGATTGATCCCAATAAGTGATTTGAAGCCTGCTGTTACCCTGCTTGCTAATTAATTAAAACTATCTCATAGCCAAGTGAGTCACTTCTGCAACTGCTGAGGTAAGAGTTCAAGGATGGTCAATTTTAATTTTCATCTTTATTTTTAACTTTATATCCCTTACAACAATGTAAATGATTACATAAATGTAAATATTTTAGCAGTGCATGCTAATTGTGGTGCCTTTTTTTTCTTGCTGTTCATAGGTCCAAAAATTTCACCGATTTCTCCATGAAGCTGGGAGGTCTATTTGCACAATACAGCATCCCCGGAGACAAGTGCCTGTCTTTTAGCTTTTTGTTTATTTATTTTCCTCACAATTTAAGTTTGTTGTGGTCATTTAATTTCTCACTGTTCTTTTTTTTCAGTGAGGTCCAATTAAAATTGTTGGCATCTCTACAATTCCTTGGGAAAGACTTGCAGCAAATCTCAAATTTGCCAATGTGAGCAATAACAACAACAAGAATTTCCCTGACTGGGCAATCATGCCAAAAATACCTGTAAAATTACGCTGCTTTTTATGTGTTATGCTAAAAGTAGCAGCTAAAGGGTGTTCTCCTCCTACTTTGAAGTATCAAACAATTGAGAAAATAGAGAGCAAAATTATCAGATAATTTAAATGAGTCAGTTTTTCTGCATTCAGGGAACCAAAGTACTCTGATCCCCAGGTGGACTTGATCAACAACAGCAGGATTGGCTGTCTAATAGCTGGAAAAGAAGGTACAACTGCAAGAATACATAATCAATGCAAGCACTTTTAATCAGATTCTAATTTAAGATTAATAACATGTCCCTATTCTAGATGTCCCCCTAACTATCCAGTTCTATACCTCCCAAACTGATGGACTGAAGACCTCAGATCCATGTAAGACGCAGACTGGAGTTGTAATCTGTCTGCTTACTTCAGTCTTACGGGATGTGCAGCTTCTATTAAAGTTGATTTCTCTTAAAAGCGTTTGAAGAAGCAGATTCTGAGCCCGTCATCCAGGCAGCTCAGGTTACGATCGGCGTCAGTGATGTGACTCACAATCTTCAGATGGCATCTGTGATCCCGCTGCCTCTTCAGTTGGATGCTCAAGGGTAGCGTTTTATTGTTATTGTTGCCCAGCTGGGTGGTTTTTTGAAATGTTCAAAATCAAAGCTGTCGACAGTAACAGTGAAATGATGTCGTGGGGCAGTTGTCCCGTGTTTGCTCCATTGAGTGAGGTCCCAAATGAGATGTTCCCCGCCTGTTTCCTGCTCAAACTCCAACCAGCAGTACCAATGATGTGGTCTTTTGTGGAGAGGATCAGACCAATCACAGGTTAGGAAATATTCCACAAAATAGCTATTGTATAGATAAAAATGTCCACCCGTTTCCCCCCTCTCCTCAGCACACAAATACCTTAACCTGTGTGTCGTAGACCTTCACACATGCTGTAATTTTTCCTAGATGTGACTATACCTGAGGTTGACCTGCAGTGGGCACCATTACCCAAGCTTCTGATGAGAGGTTTAAGTGCAAACAGCCAGTGGGAGACATTAGATGAGCAGGAGATCTTTACAGTGGTATGAGAATGCTACTTTGCTTTTATATCCTCAATGAATAAGGTTCATCTCATGGTAAACCATTATGTAAGTCTTAGATTTAGAGTCTAACATAAAAGGGATCAATACTTGTACGTTGTACATCCAGCCTCTTCCCAGCAGCGTGATGCAGAGTTATATTCTCCCCGGAGCTGCGTGGGATGTGCCCGTGCAGAGAGCAGCTGTGGTGGACAGCGTTCCCTTCAGCCACCCTGCTCATGTCCCTGCCCTGCTGGAGCTGCTGCGCCACCAGTGTGCTATTAACACCCTGCTAAGGAGCTGCTTGTCTGTTCAAAGTGCCAGTCAAGGTGCCAGAAGTTTTACATACCCCAAAAAAGCACGCTCCATCATGCGGAGGTGCTAATGTTCTCTTATTTGTTTGAATATGTTACGTAATGCTTTATTGATTTAAAATCCCATCAGGTTCAATTTGTGAGCGCCATTTCGAAATCCTTCCGGAGTCCGATACCAGCTTCTCTGTGACCTTCCACCAACCCGGCACCGGCTCCCTTGCTGTTTGTAAGCATTTGCTACTATGTGGACTGTTTACAAAGATTAAAGTATTACATGATACATGGCAACCAGGCTTAGAAACTACTTTGGTGGTTAATCCTTTTAAATATTTATTTAAGCAAAGGTGGCAAACATTGAGAGGTTTCAGTCACTAAAAAGTGAGGATTTGATTTGATAAGAACTGGCTCAGGTTCTTCTTATTGCTTGTGGGTTTAGGTTTTAATAATAATGTATGATAATGCCCATGGCAGCTATTTTACCAAGATGGATTTAGCTTTGCTTTTGTCTCCACAGTGTTGGTGAACATATCCAGTTCTCATCAGATTACCTGCAGTTTGTTTGGAGAGGGAATGTCTGATCCCTCACTGGATGGATACATCACCACAGTTATAAGAAAGTATGTTTACTTGGCAAAACCCTTCCCCTATCTTATGGCTCAAAAATGGCACGTGTGTATAAATGAATGGGTTTGATCTCTTTTTTTTTCTTTCTTTCTTCCCACTCAGTTCTATGTCCATTCCTGTGACCATGAGGGCATTACACAGCAGGCTTGAGGAGATCACCTCTGCCCCACTTTTTCCCAGCTGCCCAGCCACCGCAGAAGCTGAAAATGACCACTCAACTCCTTCAGGCGCAGTTGCAATGGACACCAGCAGAGATTCAGCCACAATCTCCCAAAGCACTGATGTTTCTGGTTCAGCCTGCTGTGCCATGTCTGTATCCCAGTCAGAGTTTCCTCCTGAAATAAATACCAGCCCTGTGAACCCTTACCCATTCTCTCCTGTGGCTGTGTTTCCTCACTGGATGGGCAGCAAAGGGAAACTGTCAGAGCTGATCTAAACCTTTTCAGAGAGTGTGCAGCAGCTGTTTTCCTTACACATCAGACCAGTTTAACCAGGGAATGTGTGCTGCATAATGGCTCTTGTCATTTTGAGATGTTGATGTGTAACTGGTGGAGTTTGTATTTGTCTCACTATGCATTCCAGTGAGGCAGAGATTGCTGGCTGTAAAGGTCTGAGGTTTGGCATTTGACCTGAGACAGCCAGGAGCCCAGTTGCTTGGTACCATGTAATCCAATCAAACACAGTTTTAAGTGCATTCTTGATGGTCCATCAGCACAAACACATAAGGTTTTACAAATAGAAAAGTATTAAAGGTCTTGACTAGTCATGTATTTTTTTCCTTTGAGATAATAAAGTTTAGTATAATAAAAAAAGTGACGTTTTGTGTCAAGCGTGGGAGCTGAATACCTCTGCAGAATGGAAAGTGGGCAAGAAGAAATCTCTTGATTACCGCTGAGGGAAATTGTGCTTTTTCTGGATGCCAGCCAAGACGTCTACCAATATAGAACAAATGACTGGTCTGTACAGTAGTAGAGACATTTTTACTATCTAATGCTGGAAGGGGGAATCCAGATCTTTGCAGGCAATCCGTGCAGAGCTTTCAATAGTGTGCAATACAGAGAGGGATTTAATATATATCCAGAATATTTGGTCAACTGTCAGCAGCAGACAACTGGCTTTGTCTGGGGACTTTATTTCCACATATCCAATGACCTGTATGACTGCTATTCATAGGAACATTCCTACATGTGTGGTTGAGCTGCTCTCTTCTTTCACAGGGGCTGTATTCTCCGAATATTTGCGAGATTATGTGTCCTCAGCTCTGATTGGTTCAGAAGAGGTCCATAAAAAATGATACCTGGTGACATTATTAGATGTAAATATTAATGAGGTGTATAGCCTAATAATAACTTCTTTGAGTGCTTACTTAAGCTTCAAGAGTTTTCATGAATAAGTAATGCCTTCTTAAGAGCATCAATTCCGTGAATCAAATTCGCCGCAACAATGCTTTGTAATTTGGTGTCATCTCAGCATTTCTGAGTCATAACCATGGCGAATGTTTTTTCTTTCTTTTTTCCCCTCTTTTTAATAATCGCATTTCTCTCTCTGGTCTGCGGTCTCTTTAAATCCAAATCCAGTGGACGGGAGCTGCGCGTCCTCACAAAGTTGTCTGCCCGCACTCAGCCTGATAAACAGCTGCTTACCATTTAGGGAACTTCTCCCAAGTTTTTGTCCGACCTCCTCGAAATTGTTTTTGTGTGTGTATATGTGTGTGTGTGAGTTTCTGTCCACCGCTCAGAGCCTGCGGATGTTCAGATCTAGAGAGTCTGCACCGCTGGACGCACAAGTCTGGATTCTAGGTTTGCGTAATGCTCAGGCGTCCTCTGTTCAACATCTGGATTAACTATTTGAAGTCAGAGCTAACGGGCCCTGCACAAACCTCTGCCTCTGTAGCCCATCTCTATGGACCGACTGGTTTTTACACCGGAGTTCGACTTGATAACCTGAGTTTTTGCGCATAGATTATGTATTCTTTAAAATGGGTGCGAACAATGGAAAACAGTATGGGAGTGAGGGTAAGTGCTGTAATAATTACTTTAAAACACATGTAATTGTACTTCCACTCTAAAAGACGACTTTAAAAAAAAAAAAAAACATTGCTGCCCTTTTGAGCAGGAGTACGCCCGTTATATCGCCGTTATTTGCGACTTTTTCAGGCCGTAAGCTAAAAATAGAAAACAACTATGAAGCTTTTCTTGAGTCTGAACTTCGAGTCCATCCTCAGAACTGAGTCAGCTAGCTTAAAACTAGCACCATCCCCAGTAACTTAAATGTGTTACTTTAATGTTTTCCTTTTTTTGTCCGTGTGTGTAAAGTCGAACGTGTTTCTCACGTCAGTCAATTGTGGCCGTTGTGGTTATTCGCTTCTTTCGAGCTCCAGTTAGCAGTTTTTTTAAAAATGCTTTTAATGTGCAAACATTATACAAGACAGAGTGACACCTGGTGGTCATAGTTTCATACTTTGAAATGTGTTTTCTTCCCTTCTTCGAGAAGCTAACGCTTCATAACTCTGTTGTCCTTTTTGGCTTCAGTGAAAAACTGTTCAGTTTGACTGTAGAAGCGCGTGAAGTGCTCTGGCACGTGCATAGGTATAAACTTAGAACTCTTTAAATTAGAAGTCAGATTCGCCCTGTTGGCTTTTTAGTTAAATATCATCTCATATAAGAGGTCAACAACAGCTGAGTTGGCAGCAGATTCACAGAAGGCTATTTTAAGGCTTGTTTGTTTTAAATGAAAAATGCATCTTTCTGCAGGCTTTTTAGAACTGGGTGAGAGAATTTGTGTTTTGGTATCTTGATAAGAACCATTTCTAGATACTTCCCCCCCCCCACAGTCCCAGAACCTTCTGGTATTGGATTTGGAAGCCATTTTGTGTACACTGGTCAGTTTATACATAAATATAATATATTTGTCAGGGACCATGCATATAACATTTACAGCTGCATGTTGTTTTAAAATGTGTCTTGCCTTTAGGGATGATCCATTTGTGCAAAGTTAACAGCTATCCTCAGGTTCACTGAGTATTTGTAAATGATTATAATTGCATATATTGTATTTGGATGGAACATCAGGAACTGGAGCTCTTAAATGACCATTAAACAAAAAATGCCTGACTGCTATTGCTCAGCACTTCAAAGACCTAATAGAATCAAACTGCATCCTGCTCTACTGTCACTTGGGAAGCACAGAGTTGACCTTTGAGACACAAAAGTCTTATACCATGCACTGATGAGATAAATTCACTGTCTGCCTCGCTGATAAATCCACAAAGCTGCTTCATCCAACAGGAATGCGCTTCAAATCCACTGAAACACAACATCAAACCTTTTTTTTTTTTTTTTAAACGACCTTACATTAACCACAATCTGAATCTGTCCGCCTATACCACAAAGCTGATAACATCTCTAACATGTGGCATTAATAACCAGGGAATATAAGCTCAGCTGGACGCTAAAAGTCATCCTCATTCCTACAAGCAGTATTTTCAGACTGCATTTTCACATTCACGTTATTCCCACTTATCTCTCAAGCAGACTGCGAGCCAACTCAACCAAACCCATTATTCCTGCCCCCAGAGCAGGGATGTTTGTATAAATAACATTCCAATGAGCTCTCTTCCTAAGTCAATAAGTGCAGAGAAAAGCTTGGAACTCGTGATCTTAGAAATAACACGTGGGCCAGCTTCACCTTGGAATTCAGCCTGTTGAGATACACGAGCAGATTCTCTAATGCCAAGTTGAAGTTGACTTTGAGCTTTTTCAGCGACATCACTGTGACAGAGCAACAAGACATGTAGCAGAGTTTCTGGTTTAACGGGACAGATGTAGGAGGAGATCTGTTGAGGTGTTTTAGAGGTTTTATACAAACTCAAGATGTTTGCTAGATGTTGGGAATGTGCTGCTCCAGCAGTTTAGTTGGTGATTCATGTGTTGTATGATGGTGACAGCTAACTTGAGATGCTGGTAGGGTTATTAAGGAGCAAGCTACAGGAGTTTTTCTTACTTTCTTCTGACTCCACATCCCTTTTTTCTGGCTTTGTCTTTAGATCTGATGTGGATCCCTAGCAACATCTGGGATGACCCTCAAAAGGCAAAAAGAAAAAAAAGTCCCATGGGAGATTTTTGATTGAAAAAAGTTTAGTAGTTGTAAACCACAATATTTATGTTTTATGAAGACCTCATAATGATCTAGTTTTTATTACTTGTAGCATGTTTGTCATTTCCCCTTTGTATTAATAAGAGTCACGGTAAACTGTTTACCTGCGTGAAGCATGAGATCAGATTGTGGTTGCTCTAGGCATGATGGAAATACATTCGGTGGTGCTGTAACTGCACACACCAGTTGCTGTTGTTTTCCAAGTATCCAATATTTTCATCCTTAATACTGCAGCAAACTTCTATTTTTCTATGTGAAGATGTAGGACAATGTTGTGGCAGCCAGTCAGGCCATGCATCTAAGGGTAGCGCTTGTCTTTATTGTGCAATCCAATTCTTTGTTATTTATCTTATGTCTTACTTTTGCAGTCTAAGAGGGCCTTTTTTTGTGGATGAGAATCTTTAAGTTCACGGAAGGGACTCAAATGTACATTCACTTTCACATACAACTACTGCAACAGATGACAAATGAGCAAGCAGCACTCTCTGATCTGCTGTACACAGGTCAGTAGTTTACTGTGACTGGCAGATTTTGCCATCAATGAAAACTAAATTACCTGCTAGTTGTACAAAACACTGGCAGATGAGCTTTACTCTGAGAAATGTAGGTTTTTACAGGATACAATAATGCATGGTTCAGTCACATAGCTTTTTCCTCATTATTTTGCAATAATTAAAGCAATGCAAAATCAGTGGAGTGCACTTTTAAAACTTGTAATGCATATACATACTGTTTATTTAAAGTATAGAAATGCAGTTTTTAAGAATTTAAAGTTTCTCAGACCAGTTTCTTATTTACAAGTGCAAAATTCTGCAAGCCATCACTTCACATCTGTTTTCAAGAGTATCTCCACAATTAATTACACACTGGTCTCAACTATGCAGCAACCATCCACCAGCACATTATATAAGCATATGACAGGAAGCAGGAGTTTTTTGGAGGCTTATTTTTCCACAAAAGATAAAGAAACAACTGAAGAGCTTTGTGTTATCATGTTGACATCTACAAGTTTAATGGGAATATCTTTGTGCTGACACTTTAAAATGTAATTTGAGCTGCATTTGTCCTAGTCTGCTGTGTGCTGTTGGAGTGCTGAATATGGTGATAGGTTGCTTTTTTTTTAATGCTCATCGTAAAGTGTGACGTTTTGGGATTTGCCTCTTTGGTGTAGGTTGTTGCTTTAGATGCATATGTGGGTGTGACTGTATGAGAACACCTCTTTGACCAGTTGTGCTCATTGAAAGGCACATACTTACTTTCAAGAAAGCCACAAAGCTGCATTTATGATCTGACAGAGGAATGAAATGCCATAAACAACCTCTCCACGCGCAGCCGGCAGTCATGGCAGTGAAGACTGCACAGGCACACATTCAAATGTATACTTCTTTGAAATTTAGAGCTCCTGTGTCATTATGTAGAAATGTAAATCCTATGTCCATAAAACAAACGTGTCTCATAAAGGAAGAGTTGGAAATGCATGTAAACTGACTAAAAATCACTTTGATGTGGCAGTTGTGAGGCTGCGCGGACTCCATGACCTATGAAGTATGCTGCCGATGATATGTAGTCATTCATTAAAAGCTTGTATCTTCCTCCAGAGCGTTTCCTCACTCGTCCGGTGTGGAAGTGAAGACTGAAGGAGGATTTCAGGGGGACTTTATTCTCCTTCCAAATATCAAAAAACGGATGCTAATTCAAACAAATCAGCGCAGACTTTGAGCATGTGCCAAGGCTAGCCATTCATCGCCAGCTGAGAAACATAAAAGTCATAAAAGTAGAGAATGACGGGCTTTATGTTTCCTTACACTTCATACCTCCGAACCATGTATTGAATACATCAACAGAGTGAGATTATCTCAGACAGATCGCTAGTGTTCAAAGTTAAACTCTCAAATGAAATGACTCTTTTTCTTAGACTGCGGGGTAAAAACTTCATGAAATGAATGAAACACAATTCAAAAAGTGAGTTTGTCATCTCAGCCTTGTTATATTAAGTCCAAGCACTTGTGTTTTTCTTCCCTGCAGGTAAAGGGAGCTCAAGCATCTCCTCTGACATAAGTTCGAGCACAGATCACACACCAACTAAAGCTCCGAAGAATGTGGCTACCACTGAAGGTAAGGCATCTGGTGCTCATTAACCAAACTGCCCTCCCTTCTTCGGCCCAATCCCGTTTCTCTTTTGTTACCCCTACCCCTACCCCTTCTCTCTTCCCCTTGCCCCTTACAACTGAGCTACAGGGGGGAGGGCTGAAAGTTAACCCCTACAAATTAGGACACCCTTTCAACAATGGCATATGTTATCAGTAGTGACCGCTGGCTTTTACGTAAGCAGACGCGATGAGCTGTTGCCGGAAATCTCGAGAAATCCTGCCTTCTACAGCTGTGGTGATCTCTCTTGCGTGGGCTATTAGCATCTTTTTTTGACGTAACCAGGCTAACGTTACATCCAATTTGTGCATATTACTACCGCATATGTAGTACCCCCTGAAGCCCTCAATGTACTAAAGAGCAGCAGCGAGGTTGCTTTTATAGATAACGTTATTTCTGTAGATTACGAGGGCTGCCTGCTACAGGGCACCGGTAGTGTTCAGCCGGCTAACGTTAACGTTACTGAAGCCTCAATGTAGTACTAGCACTAGTCAGCGATTTTTTTCATGTGCATTTTATGAAGTTTGAAGGGGTATATAACCCTACCACTTGCCCCTGCCCCTCGGTCGTAATGGGAATTGGGACACCCTACCCCTACACGCCAACGTGCAAACCGGAGGGGTAGGGCCAAGGGGTGAAATGGGATTGGGCCTTCTTCTTCTTCTCTTCCTCCTCCTCATGCTGCTGCTGCTTTTTTGGGAGAGAAACCTGTGTGTTCTTGGGAGAAGCTTAAATTGAAAACAAACTCACAGCTCCCATCAGAACCCAGAAACCAAAGGCATTTCTTAAGCTTTGTTTTAGAAGAAAGGGGGAAAAAAACAACACACATTTCTAGCCTCTCATTGTGGAAGAATGCTTATCTAAACTGTAGTCGTATCTGGCTCAAAGTACTGCCAGGGAGGGAGGGAGGTGTGCGTGCCTCAGGAGAGGGATTTTGCAGGAGATGGAGAAGGTGTAGGGAGTGAAAATGCTTCCCTCCATGAAGCTCTCTGGCTCCCTCTTGCCTCCTCATCCTCCTCCTCCCTCTACAAGCAGTCTCCCAGCCATGATAGTTTCTGCACAGAGAGCTTTGTCAGGAGTGTATGTGTTACAAATCTAAACTGTATGCTTACTGTAATGGTTCAGAAATACTTTGCAGCTGGCAGAGGCCTTTTGAAACCTCCTGTCAACAGCTGCCTCAAATGTGGATCAGTTGGAAGCATTTGTCAGTCATAGCAGCAGTTTTTTGTTACACACGAACGAAACATGATACTGAAAATATATTCTCTCAATCTTCGGTGTGTAAGTTCAAACATAGGTAACCTTTTTTTTTTGTACTATACTTAAAACATGATTGACCAAAGTTGTTGTTCCAGTGGATGGTTGACCACAATTTATTACCAGAATTGAAAAGGTTTAAAGAATTTTCTACTATTTGTTTTGGTTAATTGCATATCTTTCAAAAGTTGAGAATATATCTAGGAATTAAAGGATTCATTTTTGTGCAAAGCTTTGTTCTGATAAAATAACACAGAGACAGTATGACCTCATGAAGCTGACATGGCTATCGTGTTAGCATCTAGCTGCATGGTGCATGGGGGATCTGCTCATATAGCTATCTGGATGTAAAACCAAAGCTTCCATATTTCTGCATCCTGTTTTCGGTCTGATATCATAATGAAAAAAATCAAAAGAAGTAGTCATTTGTAAGCTTGACGGCGTTGGTATTTATCTGTTTCATGGCATAATCCTACACTTCCTCTGGGGTTTCACAATATGTTAAGCATTTATTATTACCACATTGGCAATATCAATATCACAAAAACATTTTGACTTGAAATAAGGCAAGCACAGGTTTAATATTTAGGGCTATATTCAATTAGAAGAAATGCTTTTGTGCATATTATACAACAAACCAGCATGCACAGATGTAAAAAAGGAATGCAGCCCTTGATAATGTACCTGAAATTAGCAAGTATTTGTTTACAAATCACATATTTGCATACATGTGAATATGAGATAATGATGATATGTGATTACATATCATCATCAGAAATGATGTTGTGTATTGTATGCTTTTCTCATATTGTGCAGCCCTTACAAAAGAAATCATACTGGTCCAAATTGAGATGACAATCATTTATCATGATGACTCATTAACTTTACATGAGGAGTTTGAGGTTGTGAGGGATTCACGGTCACCAGCCTAATAGGGGTGGGAGAAAAAAAATCGATTCACATAAATGTCGCGATTTTTTGTTTCAAAATAAAATTGATTAAAAAAACATTTCACATTTTTTTTTCAGAAATCTTTTTTCTTTCTTTCTTTAAAAAAATTGTTTTTTACTTGTCTTGTCAGGCATTATAGAAAGCAGAATGATGGTCTGGCTACTGTGTTGTTTTCCTGATTTAAATTTTCCAAAAAATGGGAAACAAATTTGCAAAAATATTTTGTAAGAAAATGTTTTTATATATTTTTTTTTACCTAACAAAAATCGGCAATATAAAAAAATTGCAAGAATCCCAATTTAAATGGAATTGACAGCCAAAAAATCATACAACAATGAAATCAGGAGGAAAGCATATTGTCCCAGCCCTACAGTCTAAAGTGATACCCAGATAGATGTGAATTTTGGGTTGTGAGAGATCAGACAATGGCAGACAGTGGTGGACTTTCTCAATCTTCTTTGAGACCTCCATTACTCTGTTTACACCTGTTGTTTTACCTCCACCAACTTCTGGTGGAAATACATTTTATCTGCTGAATGATCATGTACAACTCTTTTGACTGTACAGGTTTGGTACTCTCACTGAGCAGGAAGAGTACAAGCCATTAGGTGAAAATGAAAGCTCAAAACCTGGAAAAAAAAATCACAAAGCCACTGATAAAAAATTTGCGATCAAAAACCTTATCAAAATCCCTCGGTTTTACATCTCACCAACTTCTTGCTGTTTTTTCTGTGAGCTGACCTCTGACTCACGGCCGGTTTTGCGCACTCATGCACATATACAGTGTTCTCCTGTTCCTCTCATGCATTGTCATCACCAATCTTAAATTTGCTCTGGCATGGTGAATGTAGTATCCTTGTGGTTTGGTGCTGCCCACAAGAAAACAAATAGCAGCTGCAGCCTGTGCTTAGAACTGTCAGTCAGCTGAAGGTTTCAAGGTGTTTCGCAGAGAGAAAAGAAGCAGCAGTGGAGGGAAGAAAACCGGCCAACTCCCCTCAAGGCATCACATGTTCTTTTTGGTTTCACGCAAAACGCTTGCCAATTAGGTTTTTTGTAGTGAGGTTAATTCTCTAATTAGCATAGTTAAATGTAGAGTGGAATGCATGTGTGACCATGCAGCGAGATGAGCTCCTTCATATTTGCTGGAAATGCTGACTCACTTGGATCTGTCCACTGAGGGGCTCTTCTGGAAACGAACCCAGAGTATTTTGGGAAAATGTATGATTGTCCTGAATGTCTCTTCTTGGAGCACAACCTGTACAGATAGCAATATATAGACAGAGAGGGTAAAACGCCATAGCCAGAGCCATCCAAACCATAATTCCCAACTGTGTTATGACTGAAATTGTTATTTTTTTCTCCATGCTAAGTGGGAGTAATTACATGGTCTGGAACCACCACGGCCACAGTCAAATCCCCCCTCCTTAGAAAGACACACACATGCACACACATATAGGCAAATATACACAGACATGCAGACCTGTGTTCGAACACTCGCACACAGTTGCAGATCACACAGCTCCTGCCCACCCAGTCCTGTGGGCCACTAAACTAATCAGGAAGCAGTCTGGGCTGTTTCCCCACCACACACTGGGAGTATTCATAGAGCCCACACTGTCCCCATGCTGCACTAAGGTAACTGCCACATTAATCTAGTTACAGTAGTTAGCTTTTATCTCTGCCACTATACCAAATGTCACTGTATAACATGACTTTTTCTATCAGCAATGTTTTTTAGCTGAGCAGGAGACATAAGTTCAGGCTTAAGTATAACAGCCAACTAGTCAGTTCTCTGAAGTAAATTTGACCAGAATCTACCTAATCTTCATATATTTGCTAACATTATACAGAAAAAGATACCAGACCAAGATACTCATACCAGACCAAGTAATTATGATAATAGCAAACAGATATCTACCTGATATCTACACTTCGACCTGTATTGCACAAAAATTCAATTTCAGTTACAGTCAATCCAAGGTTGTAGTTAGCTTCAACCATATATCTTGTGGGACAAACGTGTGGTTTTTAAGATTTGAAACATCAAATAATAGGTAAAAAAAAAAGAAGTTTGTAGATAATAATCTACATATAATGCATATTATATAATCAGCTTTTTTGTGGTGTGTCACACTGGAAAACACCCAACAATTTCCCTGACCCAAGACATTAATTTGGGATGATATAAGAAGTGTAAAGCTATTAACATAAACAGTTTTGTCTATCCAGGATTACATGTCAACAGAAAGATTCTGAAATTAGCTCTTCTGCTAACTGATTGGAAGGACACATCGACTTTACAAGCCTGCTATAATTCAGGCTACGTTCAACTTGTACAATGTTCTCACAGTTTCAGCCTGTAAACCACAGCCCTGCAATGCTAACCTGAGCTTGCTGAACAGTATTTCAACTGTTGTAGCGATCTGTTCTTTCTCCAACAGATTATGTTGTCAGAATTATTTTCCAGGACAATTCAGTGGCTTTCAGGACATTTTACTATTCAGAACAGTGAGGTGAGGCTGTCACCTCCTGTCTGACTTTGTAGCCACTGTGTCTAGGATTCAAACCAGACACCCTCAGAATTAATAGCTAGAGACTGCATCGTTTTCACCATAGCTGTTCCATTTTTCTCTCAACTAAAACTTATTCCATAACAATAATTTTAAAGATGTTATGACCACCTCTTAACTGAATATCCTCCAGCCCCAATATCAGTCTGCTAATGGAAAGTAGGGCCTGTTTTCATTCACGGACCCATCATGAACTCCCACAAAATCAACATGAGGAAGTTACACTCATTCTCCTCTTGAAAACAAACCAAGTTGGGCAGTCGTCTGGCAGGTTTTCGCAATGTGCCTCTGTTTTCAGTTATCATTTAGACAAGTTTGTGGTGGCCTGACCCAGTTACGTTTCTTATTAGCTGCAGACTGAAAGGCACAGTCCTGGACAGTAAATCCTTCCTCTGGGAATGAAATTGAGTATCTCGCAGCAGGGGTTACACTCTGACCCTGTCTGGGCCTCAAGGATTTGCTTTTGCACAGTCCGATTCGGGGTACCTGAGGAATGTGGCTCAGACAAAGTAGGAACTAAATTGACAGTATGTGATGTGCTGCCTGTGTGCTGTAAATCCCCAAAACACTAGTGTCAGCTTGAACCTTTTTTCCAAGCTTCAAACATTGATGTAACACAGAATCCCAGGACTGTTGTCAAAGCAGCCATGCTTGGGGGGTCAGTTCCTTCACCCGTTTACAACGGCACCAGGAAGGTGGGAAGTTGTGGGAACAATGAACATACCGACTTCCTCTCTGGCTGCCAAGGACCTAAGAAACAGAGATAACGGTGACAAGGGGAAGCTTAATCTGTTCAGTCATACTACTTCCAACACAACAGTACAAGGCTACACTGTGAACATGCCATGATTTATGTGAAGTTGTCCATGCTTATCACATGCAGTGTAATATTTGTGACAAATATCGACATTAAGCGAGAAGTCACAGAAAACACAGCAGCAATGATTGATTATGGTTGGGGTCGGGACAGGAATTTAAGCCAGATCTCATCTAAATGTTGTGCTGTGTTTCTGAAGATTTGATTCGATTAAATGTAAAATCAGCAAGTATTTCTACTGTCTACATTTATGCAAGGCATTTAAAGTTTCTACGTGTAAATCTTAAAAAAACTCTCTGATGTGAAAATCAGGTTATTGATTGCATATTTGAGTGTATAGGCTTTATTTGGTTTTATTTTGGTTTCATTAGTTCCGTTTTGACCCTCAGATTTAGATGGGTTTCCCTGCATGAATTGAATTTTGTTACTGATGTCTTTCTGTTTTGGGCTTCATCACATAAAATCTTTTTTTTTGTTTGTTTTGTTTTATTACATACTTTGAATTTCTTTTTACCTTTGTGAACATCTGAGTTGTACATTGACAGCAGTATGGTGTTGGTGGTGTAGGGGAGTAGAGGGATTATCCTTTGAAATCCTCTTGAAAATATTCTCAGACTCTACATATTTGAATGAATCCATAGGTTGTTACAGATGTTTTCACTCAGCTTTATTAGAGGTCATTCAGTCATCATTATCTGGACTAACAATGAGGAAAAAAATCCTTTGTGTCTACTTTCAATTATAACTCAGAGCTTGTCATTTACAAAAACTGTCGCTGCACTCAAGGTCGCATACTAAGTTAAATTGTACCTAATTATATGTTATCTCAAACGTCACATTTCAGGAGAGCTGATGAGAGCAATGCCTGCAGAGATCAAAGTAGCAGACCAATCAGTGCTGCTCATTTTTTAAAGACAGATGTAGCCTCCCCAAACAATAAGGGCTCCACGAACTGTTTCATTCGTACTTGAAGGGCACAGAAGACAGATTTTTTTTTAGATCAAGTTACAGTCTATTAGCACATAGGCTTAAAAGAACCCAGCAACATCAGTAAATATACAGTATGTACATTGTGACAACAGTTCCTCTGATATTTTGGGGGTGGAGTGGGGGATTAGCATTTATGGTTTTAATTGGTCTTTTCTGATCCCTGTCTACCTGCAGGCTCAGTTTAACACGTGTGGACTGAACTTCCATTTGAAAGAGTTTGAGCTCCTATGAAAGCAATAAAATTGTTTATTTGTGGAGCTTGTAGCTGTGAAATGATGCTTTTTAGTTCTAACTAGACTGTATGTATTTTTTGGCCCCTTAGGTCAGAGCTAAGAACTATGCGACTACCACCAGATGGATTGCTGATTTTGGTGTTTTACAAGCATTATTAGTAATATGTTGCACTCTTATTGGGCTATGATGTGAGTTATTTTAGAGCACCCAACAAAGCTTAGCTTATAGCTTAAACTCTGCCAGTTTGGATATTCATTTTTCTGATCTTTCTGGATAAAGGTTTTATTTCCCCTCTTGGTTTATGCTTCACTACTACCATAATCTCACCCAACTAAGGCAGGTATCCATTTAGCAGTGAAGCAAATCTGAGGCAATCTTTGAAAAGCAGCCCCCTAAAAGAGGAGAGAAGGTGGATCAGCATTTCTAATGGTTGTAATTCAACAGAAGACATTGTCTTAACTAGAAACAAACCTTAAGGAGGAAAATGCAACAGCTGGGGAGGACATCAAGAAGAAGAAAATTGAGAGAACTCTTTAGGAATAATTTTAATTTTAATTATATTAAACAAGCCTTCCGTCAGTCACATGCATATTTTGTTTGCCAACCCAGACTTAAAAAAACAAAATGTTTCCAATCTCCCCAATATGTATTATGTAATATGTGGAAAAACTGCTTGTGCACTATCTCATTGCTAATGTCCAGTGTGACAGTGTTACAATGAGTCCGTCTGTCCAAACTACATGTCAGACTGCTTGAAAGAAAACCTCCTGCCTGACATTTTCCACATCATTGGTGTATCTGTGTCTGCCATTATACAGTGACAGACAACTACGTGCTCCATGTATAAATATATTTATGAAAATTCCCACACGTTGATATTTCGAAGGCGGTGTCAGGGTCAGACGTTCAGTCTAAACAGCTCTGCTTAGAAAGCTTCTGTCTCCAACATGTTCATTTCTTTTTGCCCTCTCAGGAGCAACAAATCCCTCACACTTCATCTGTAAACTAACCTCACATGCCGACGACCCATTTACTTGTGTTTACTCAGCCAGATATATAGTGTTTCACTGTTGACTTTTGCTGTGCCAAAATTGAAATCCTCTGCAGAGAGGTGTTTGTGCGTGTCATTGCCACTGGGACATTTTTTACTGCAGATGGAAGATTTAAGTTGTTTTTTTTCCACTTGAGTTGCAACCCCTGCTTTTATCTTTTCTAAAGGAAAAGATTACGCTTACAGACATACAGAGAAGTCTGTTTACATGTGGATGCATCTGATGTTTAACCTCCTCAACCTAAGGGTGAAATAGCATTGGAGGTTCTCATCTTATGCATAAGAAAGTGCGGTCCTAAGAATTCCTTTGCCTCTCCGCACCATGTTGACTTTACTTGACTTGATGCAGCATCCTGCAATTGTATCATAAATCTGTAGTAACTGTAATAAGAAATGTCAGTGGTTTTCATCTAATCTTTGTTGGAAATGGTCTAGAACACACAGAGGAAAAGAATGCTACTGCTATTTTCCCCAGATTTTCTCCATCAGCTGTCTTCGCTCCTCCTCCTCCTCCTTCCTCTCTGCTGCATCCAGAGCCAGGAAATCTAAGCAAAAAAAGCACAGAACAA
>JBBBVU010000019.1:7273848-7297600 GCA_037177055.1 Atherinosoma microstoma
TCTTCGCTCCTCCTCCTCCTCCTTCCTCTCTGCTGCATCCAGAGCCAGGAAATCTAAGCAAAAAAAGCACAGAACAAGACAAGAAAAAGAAAAAAAAGAAACGAAAAACAAGTGCGTACAGTTTACCAAGGAAGGAGGGGAAGGGAGAGGAGGAGGGAAAGGCAGCTCAGTGAGCAGATCTCTCCATCCCATAACTCTTCTCTGATTACTGCTCGGTCTTCTCAACCTCTGCTGAGAGGGAGGGAGGCCTGTCTATGTTGTTGAGTGCATTTGCCATTTTCCTCAACAAAGTCAAGTTTTTCAAGTCTACTACAGGAGCATGTTTGACAGGATTTGGGAAACACGCCACCTGGATGAAACACACACTTGCTTCTTGTAAGATTTTGGCTTGTGACTTGTGTTTTTACTGTGATTCACCTGGGTCTCTGGGCTTTTATGTGGCAATATGGCCACAGTTGTGGGCAAGCTGAACTGACACATTGGACTTCCCCCTCCCATTATTTCTTTCTGTGGTTCGTTTTATTACGTAAGTGGGGAAGTGTCAGCTGTGGTTAAAAGTTTCAATGGTACAAAAAAAAGCGAGGACAATTTCTGTCTAAATATTGTTCTCCAAGGAGTCTTGGTTGGATAAAATGTGTTTTACATATTCACGTTTAAAAAAAAGACACAGAGACACATGTATCCTTTTAATCAGAAGAATTTGGGTCATCAATAACACTTGGCCTGTTCAGTTTTGGGTTGGATAAGCTGTACAAAAAAGTTATCTAAGCTGTTGGATAACTTTTTAAATGTTGTGCAGCTCTTGTGCCAGAACATTATATCAAATGTGAAAATCTCATTTTAATGGTTATTTAAATGGAGTCATATGATACTAAAACTTCTGAAGGTCATGTTTCCCGATTTTTCTCTTCCTGCTTTTTTGATGACCTGACATCAGCATGTCAAAGTCTTCTTAATATGGTCATCTACGACAAGCACTGGATGCTGAGCTGCAGCAGATTTCTGGAAGCTGTCCAATCACAGAAAAGTAGACCTCTAGTAGCAGGAGCTTTGAATCAACTGGACTGAAAAAGGCTTGTTTTGGAGGATGAACTAATGGGCATTACAACATAAAGAGCCATTATTGATATTTTTTCCTTTGCTTTTTTACTATAAGCCATGCAAAGTTACTCAATGAGTACCAGACTGCAATGCAAAACTGAAAATGAATATAATAGTGGATTATTTTTGTCAGGACTTTACCACAACATTTCTAGCACTTGCCTTGTTCTGTTCCTTTAACCACATTGGATCATTCCATTTGCTCCCCATCACAACCAAACATGCAAACAATCAAACGTTTGGCCTTGCTTTCACTTTTCCATCCATCCTTATGCTGTACTTCTTCTGCACGCCATATGTAGCCACATTACTATCCCCAGCCGTTTTAACATGACTGTCACTTAACACTCTCAGCCTTCTCTCACGGCACTGCCAAAAAGAATAAACTATACAGTCACCCCAAATTTGGCATCCTATTTAACAACCTGTAAGAAATGACATAATTCGTCCAAAGGCCAGATCCGTCTTGAATGACAGCAAATTCAAGCTGCCATCTGCTTTCTGGAAATCTGTGGTGATTAGGCAAATACAAAGCCTCCTTATTTAAAGAGTGACGTTGCCTATAATTTGCCTTTAGGATATCTTAGTGGCTGCCTGTCTTCAGCTGGGGATTTATAAAAGTGGCAAAAGCTGAGTATGAAGATGGTTGAAGTGTTTTTATAGCCAGCAAACTCCTTCTGGGAAATTAGTTGGTTTTGCGGTGAAAACAGGTTGAAGTTTCCATATATAACGTAACAGCAGAGTCTTTAAAAATTCATCTTGAGTCTGTGAGAATATCTGCTGCCTCACAGTGGAGGAGTTATGGGGGTTGTCTAGAGAGAAGTGGTCCATTTCCTGTCCAAGTGTGCTCATTGTGAAGGAACCAGCAGGCCCCCATTGTCTTCTAGGTCATGCAGTGACGTAAGACCTTCCTGTAGTGAAGGCTTTGCTGATAGCCAAGCCGCCACACTGTAGAGTAATATCAACTTCCATGTATTCAATAAAACCTGAGACAGACCCAGATGTTTTTCATACCAGCAGTTCTCTCTCTTAGTCGGATGTTTCCCTTTAGAAAAACTAGAGCATGTAACGGTCCAGCGCTGAGAAATCAGTTGCATTTTTGGTTTAGTTTCAGTCAAACCCCTTTGGGCTGATTGTTTTCTATTAGCTGAGACATTTTGTTTACACTTTGCCCCTCTTGACTTGATCTAGATTTCATTTCTTTTCTCATGAGTAGAAAATGAGCATCCCTGAGTCCCTCTAACTCTCGCCAAGGCCGACCTCAGCAAGGCTTGCAGAGTAGAAACATGTCACAGGACTAATGGCATTGAGGTAATGGATTGGTTTGTTCTGCCAGATGCAGTGGTAATAATCTTTCGAGCTCCAGACAGGGTCTTAGCAGAGCTTCACAGCACTGCAAGATCCTGAGTGGAATCCCTATGGCTTTTAGTTTATGACCAGACTGCGTCAAAGTCTGGATTGACCCTGCCTATGCACTTGTCTCCATCTCTGGTAAAGTCTGAAGGCTCTTTTGCCAATTTATCTTCCCTCTTTATTTTTTTCTCTTGCCCCTTTTTCCTCTTCAGAGGCCCCAATATGAATGCCTTAAAGCTGTTTTTTTCTTCTAAGAATCATCAGGGTTTTTTTTGTCATTGAATCAAAATCTTTGACTCAGATGTTCACTCAGAACACTCTGAGTCATCTTGTCCTCTTAGTGATCACTCTGATTGATTTACATTAAACCTCTGGTATCAAAGCACCATCCAGATGTGCGTTAGAAGTAAAGCTAAGTTGATGTTAATGAGATCCTGCTGCTGCACCGCTGCGGGATCGGCATTAGTGGCAAATGATTTCAGTCAAGTATGCCTTGCTGTGGCTATATGAGCATTCAAAACGCATGAGATTCTCTTTCACTTCACCACTGCTGACTTGTTCTTTGTCCAGGGTTGAGACCAGATGTTCCACTGTTCTCCTCTGATTTCCGAAGCCAAATTGAATCTTCCACCAGCTGCACTTGCACAGACTTAAAGAGACGTTTGACAGCTGCATGGTATTTGTTCTGTTAATGATAGGTTTGCCACGATACAGTGATATAAAACACGACACCCTTGGTTAACTCAGAGACATTTTTTCAGCAACTGGAAGTTATGGGGAAATTATTCTTTGATCCTTAAAGTTTGGAGTTGCAGCGCTCCACTAGCTGGCTTTTTTATTCAGGTTCTCTTTTGTATCAGACTATCAGTGGGGAGTTTAACTTGTTGTCATGTGTATGTAGAGATATGAGCTTTCACAGTTTAATTCACTTTTAGCACATTTTATCTCTGTACATCTGTTTAAGATAAGCACTGAATGAATGTAAACATTCCCAGATCGAGGTGTTTAAAGGTCAAGTCTAGTATGTAAGCAGTTAGTGTACAACACTGTAGTATTTATTGGAGTAGATTTTGTGTAGTCTTTGTGAGGATTTGTGGAACTCAATGCCTATCTGTCCAAAAACTGACCAGCACCCTCCAGACCGAGCTCATATCTGTCATCATAAGCACAATAATATACAATAATTCCTCTATAAAAGTGGCATAATGAATCCACAAATGTCAGTCATTTTTCATTATCACTGCATGAATAGATCCATCATATAGAAGACAGAAAGCATCATGAACTCAGATGCTAAAGGCAAGAAGGGAAAACTTCAGATATGAGTTTATTTCCATCTGCACTATCAACTAGCAAACATGGACTGATTATATGTACTGTAAATCTCCTTGAAGTTATCCAGGTGCAAACGATCCAAAACCCATTGCAGCTAAGCAGAGCCAAAGCTGACTTCATTTAACTTTTCCCACCAGCTGTGTGAAAGTGTATCTCAGATCGGAGGGGTGGGAGCCCTCTGATTAGTGGCACTGTGTGTCTCCAAAGCCTCAAAACACTCCTCTGATCAGTCACACATGTAATCACACAAATTGGACGCTGCTTCTTGGCCAGTGGCAGATGGGTTGCATACAGAATTCATTGCATTCGCTTGGAATTGGACAACAAAGCAGTGCCCCGGTTATCCATCAAAACCACTGACTCAAAAAATGTGTCTGTAGTGGCTGCACATGGTTTTCTGGAAAATATGATCTACTCCATAATGTTGTGATTTTGGCATTGTAAGACTTAAATAGATTATTTTTTGTGACATCACAACATTAACATGTAAAACGTTTATTTTTTTTATATCATTTTTGTATTTTCTCATTGTATCTTTTTATTTTATTGTATTTATTCTTTTTATGAAACTTCTTTGTTAATATTTTATGCAATTTATTTCTATTCAATGGTCTAAGGCTGTAAAATTCTCTGTATGTAGCTAAAAATGGAGTTATTGCTGTAAAAGTTTATTTGCTAACATAAGCTAGATGACCTCTGAAACCAAGCTAATCACTGACAGACCACCCACTACAATGTGCTGTAGTAGACTCAAACTGATGTGAGCTGTATGTCACAACTAAACCTAAGTATCCCTCCAACATTTGAATAAGTATTGCTGATTTTTAGATACATTTTTTTGACGGCGTCGGTATTTATTTCGCCTGGATTTGGATTTGAGTGAGAATTTTAAGGCACACGAGAGGCAGTTAAAAGTAGCTGTGAATCAGACGACACGTTCCTTAGAGGATGAGTCTGTGGATGTCATCAGTGGCGAGCCAAAAGGCAGAATGAGACGAAGGTCTGGAATACAGATCTGCAGGACGACTGCGAGGACGGCGTCGCTGCTCAGTTGTCAGTCCCAGTGCACAAATCCACATGACAGGCAGGATGCCGGCCATTTGTCATATTTACTGACATTCAGTCAGCGTAGAAGCAGCTGACTGTCCAAAAGCATCCATTCACAAGTGTAGTTAGTTCAAGCTACATGACTAGGAGATGAAATTTAGGTAATTACAGTGATAACATCAGAATCACATGGCGACCACCTTTCCTGTCAGTATGATGAATTCAAGCACATAATACTACACTGGATCCCGTTCTGGATCTGTTTGTAGCTGCAGTCTTGGCTCATGATGTACAAGACATGGAAAAAAGGGTTTTGGATTTGAATTTGAAATTAGCTGGTCTCACTTTGGTTTCTTTCCATGGTCCAAATACATGTATTTTACTTCTATAGTTTCTGACTGTAAGCCATCTGTGAGCCAGAATCCACTCTACCTTTTGCCACATGGCAGCTGTGACAGGCTTCAGCCCCCCTGAAACCCTGACCAGGACAAGGGGATGTTTGGAATTACAGACTAATCGTGGTACATTCAGATCCACAAATGTTTTCTTTTGCCGGTTGATGATTCAGCCCATCGACCTCCATCTTATCAAAAACTGGATTAGATTTCTATCGCACTTTTCAAGGAACCCAAAACACTTTACATTTAGTCCATTATTCATGCACTCCTCATTCATACTTGGTGATGGTAAATGACATGTGTAGCCACATTTACCCTGGGGCACGGCAGCCAATCAGCGCCAGCGGCCTCACCGACCATCACTGAACCTAAACCTGAAACCGCACACCTTCCGCTCATTGGACGACCTGCTTCTAAAGCTACATGTGTTTTGCATGCAGCTTTGAATTCTGAATTCTGCCAACCCCATTCGAAAAGTTATCAGTCTCTACTCAAAGATCAACCTTTATGGGGTTAGAAACTGAAACTTATAAACTACTACCTCCAAAGCTGGTAAAAATGTAGAGTTCCAGCAACTGTTCCAGTATATTTAAATGAATTATTCCAGCATGTTTATAAGAAGTGAAGTAGCTGCCTATAAAGCACATGGATCAACATCAAACATCATCAGATATTCACTTAATAATTGTAAATAGTGTTTCTCAAAGTACATGAATGTGGATGGTTTAGGGGTTACAAACCAGGGACTAACTTATTTGCTACCATCAGAACGGACGCTGAATTTGTAGTTTTGATCCTAATAACCTTGTTTCATATTGATGTTTAGCAAAATTTTCTTACTTCCCGAGTTGTTGTCACTTGCTCTGCATGTTTTAAGACTTTCTATCAGTGTTTGGAACTTTCTGATTTGGTGTAAATGACTTCAGAGCCATTTATTTTTTGCACAAATCCAAATTCTTGCTGAAAACTCCTAATATCATGTCCAGAAATTGCACTTATTGTAACTTGTATTTAACAACTTGGTAACATTGGGCTGTGCAACCTGTTTCTTATGGGGTGCATGAAAGTAATGTTTGCATCATTATCAGAAAAAGTGAGAATGTTTGAGTTGAATATGTTCAGATCAGGAGCCAAAACCTGAGTTATTTTTGTGAATGAATGTTATTTACAACTAACTGCTGCATTTATTTATCTTTTTGTCCACTAATATTGATGATTTAGATTGCATTTTGGTAAAATTGGCTCTTGTGTTAATGTTATAACAGCCTTTACAGTTGTCCCAGTTTGTATGTGTTTTACAAATAAATATTAGAGGAAAAATCCATACTAGGATGCTCTCATCACATTAGCACGATTATATCATACAGCAACAAGATTAACCACCTTATGTTAACCAGAAAGCCTGGAAACTGATGGTTGGACGGCTGTATGTGACATCACACTCATCATTTCTTAAAATACTCTCAGTGATAACTATCAGTCCACCTTAACTCCTCCAGCTTCGACAAGACTGATTGGAGGGGTGGTTAGGAGGCTCAGATAGGATCAGAGGAGATCACTCAGTTTCACGGCAAAATGGGACCACTCAGGCAATCGGATCCGATGCCAACGATGGAGTCTGCCGTGTCACGCCAAGGCAGTGAGATCCAGCCCCTATTTCTCAGACAATCAGTGCACATCTGTCAGGAGGGCCTCAGTGTTTACACAAGCCTGACCACGCATCGTCAGCCTCAGCTGCTCTGCTTTGAAGCCTCATAGTTCATCCGAGAAGAGGCCGTGCGACTGCTACCCCCAGAGCCTGGCAGATAAACCTGACACGTTTTTTCCCCAAACATCCCAAAACATGATAATGAGATCTATGGAAACTCCTCTTCACTGATGATAGCAGCTGGCGTGGCACCATGGGGAAAACTATACAACTCATTTCCATGGCTTCCGTCATTTCAAATACAGGCACATAATACATTATTGGAAGAAAATCATTCTGTAACACAACACAATATTTGAAACATTTTCACTGATCTTAAAATCACCAAAAAATGTTTTATCTTGTCTTGTCCTCTTTTTGTTCAGGTTTGGAGTCCAGCACAAGAACCCTGAGCACTCCCAGCCCAGGTCTGATCCTTCCGTCCAAATCCTCCTCCCTTTCCTCACCCGCCCTCTCCAGCAACGGCCATGAGACCAACTCCTCCTCCTCGTCATCCGCTCCCGCCGAGACCGTGGCCGTGATCCACCCCCAGCCCGGCGGCCACACTCGCTCCAGAGCATCAAAAACCCACCACCACGCCCCCATTGACCTCCTCCCCGACCACACCCTCCTTCAGATCTTCTCCCACCTTCCAACCAACCAGCTGTGCCGCTGCGCGCGCGTTTGCCGGCGCTGGTACAACCTGGCGTGGGACCCGAGGCTGTGGAGCACTGTCCGGCTTACTGGAGAGCTGCTTCACGCCGACCGTGCCATCAGGGTCCTCACCCACCGGCTGTGCCAGGACACCCCCAACGTTTGTCTGACGTTGGAGACGGTGGTGGTGAGCGGTTGCAAGAGGCTCACTGACCGGGGACTGCACGTGGTGGCGCAGTGCTGCCCCGAGCTACGGCACCTGGAGGTCGCCGGCTGTTACAATATCTCGAACGAAGCTGTGTTTGAGGTGGTGTCCCGTTGCCCCAACCTGGAGCACCTGAACCTCTCAGGTAAAAAAAAAAAAAATGCACTTAATGCTTAATAACCAGACCAATAGAAGCCACTCTCACCTCGATTATAATCTTTAGGCACACTCGCTCCATTTTATTAAGGAGTGGCTGCTACTTTACATCAAGCACATGTGTGGATTTACCTCAAAAGAATTCCTTCTCTCAATGCTTTTCAGTTATTTCTTTTAAAGCTGGTAAAATCATTAGAGGAGCAGAAGCTCTGCCAACCTTCAGCTCCCATGTGGGAGAAGAAAGGCTTTCTTTAGCTGAGAGCAGAACCTAGCTTAACATGAGTAAGAGGAGCAGTCTGCTGCTTTCATTAAGGAAGTGACACAAATAACATTGACTTGGGCAGGACTCTGCTGGCACCATTAGCACCAGGAAGCAATCTCTTTGTTGTAAAAACAACCTTTAAAAACTTCTGGGTTTTATTTGAACTAAATTGAAATAATGAAATCAAGTGTAATTCTAAATGTTAAGGACAGAAGGCTTTGATTTATTTTACGTAACAGCTGGCCGGCCACAGTTGCATTCAAACATTGTGCATCTAGTTGCAGAGACGTAATGAAACAGCAGGTTTTACTCTACTGCCCTCAAGTGGCTAATCACTTAACTTAAACTCCCCGGTGCTTTTTCCTTTTTCTCATTTTGGTTGCTGTAACCATTCCCTCTGTCTTCGGCGGTCATAAAAAGATCCCTTTCCTAATAGGGATTTAATGGAAGTGATCTGAGACAAAACCCGCGGGGCTCGTTTAGTCCAAAATAACTTCCAAGTTTCAGTTTGATTCAATATGTGGTGTATCAAGTGGGCATCTTCAAAGGTTATGGTCTTTTTTTATTTTTTTCTCTTTAATTTACAGAGCCTTAACAAATGAGACCATAGCACGATCACAACTTTCAAGAGGATTTACACACAAAATGAGGACCAAAGTTTGGATTTCTTACACAGAAGCTGCATTTTAAAAATAGCTTCTTGAAAGCCTAGTCCATGCTGACTCTGACCATATAAAGTCAGTTAATTTATACTTTATATGTGTCCCAATCATATTTCCATGTAACAAAAAAAACAAAACAAAACCAAACTGGATGATTAATTCCTCCTTGTCTTCCTCCAGGCTGCTCCAAGGTGACATGCATCAGCCTTACCCAGGAGGCCTCGCTCCAGCTGTCCCCCATGCACGGCCAGCAGATCTCCATTCACTACCTGGACATGACCGACTGCTTTTCACTGGAGGATGAGGGTTTGCGAACTATCGCCTCCCACTGCCCTCGCCTCACGCACCTGTATTTGCGCCGCTGCACCAGACTAACAGATGAATCCTTGCGACACTTGGCTCTCCACTGCCCCTCCATACGGGAGCTGAGTCTCAGTGACTGCCGCCTGGTGGGGGATTTCGGCCTGCGCGAAGTCGCCCGCCTGGAGGGTTTCCTGCGCTACCTGAGCGTGGCCCACTGCACTCGCATCACAGACGTGGGCATGCGTTACGTGGCTCGCTACTGCCCGAGACTGCGGTACTTGAACGCGAGAGGCTGCGAGGGGCTCACAGATCACGGCCTGGGCCATTTGGCCAGGAGTTGCCCCAAACTCAAGTCTCTCGATGTGGGTAAATGCCCGTTAGTGTCAGACAGCGGGCTGGAGCAGCTGGCCATGTACTGCCAAGGCCTGAGACGAGTCAGCCTCCGAGCCTGCGAGAGCGTGACGGGCAGAGGACTCAAAGCTCTGGCAGCCAACTGCTGCGAGCTGCAGCTTCTCAACGTGCAGGACTGCGAAGTGTCGCCGGAGGCTCTGCGCTTCGTCAGACGCCACTGCAGGCGCTGCGTCATCGAGCACACAAACCCGGCTTTCTACTGAGACGGAGAGTTGTTGGAGCGGTCCTCTGACAAGTAGATGTTGTAATATCCCTGCTGCGGTGTTGGCAGAGTTCAGCGGCTTATGTGTCAGAATTGGTTGTAACCTGGTGTGCAATACTGGCCAGGATTTGTCTTTTTAAATCCGCTCGGTGACTTTAAACGCTGTCCTTTGAAAAATACTTCAACAGAATGTATTTAACATATTTATCTGTAAAAAGGCAGAGAAGTACAGTATTTCAGTATCATCTTCTCCCCCAGCATCAACATTTGCATTGTTAACGAGATGCTACAACACTGAGCACTGGGTACAGTTGTGTTAGCATTTAAAAGCTTTGTAATATATATTTTATTTTTTAAAGCCATCATCACCCTTAAGGCCCTGAAACATAATCACTATCATGCATTACTCCATGCTATTTATAAACAGCAAGTATGATCCGACTGAATCACTGAGAATGTAGCAACAGAGCGGCAACGAAGCAGACGTGGTGGATTTTAAAACACACTCGGTTTTACTCTGTGTTGTGTGCATACGCACTTTATGCAACTGTACTGACAATCACTTCAACTGAGCTCCAAGTGTCATGTCTCACATTACATTTGCTTGTATCAAAGATTACTATTACCTGAGAGGAATTTCTCTGCCAGTTGAAAACATGATGAGATGAGGTCATTGTTGGAAAGAAAAGAAAAAAACAGGAACACATTGCTGCTATAACTGTGCCAATAAATGTATTGAAAAGTCTATATGTTTGAGTCATGAGGCAACTTTGAGCATTTCCAGGGTTTAGTAAGGATGGAAATGATTCCAGCTGCTCAACAGTCAACAGTTGTGCCAAAATAATTTCAGTGAATGAATGATAGGTCTGGACTGCCGGCTGATCAGTTCAGCAGCCAGACTTTTTCCACTATGAAGAATGTGGTTTGACATAAGAATGAATGAGTTAAACAAAACCTTTCCCTGTAACAGATGTCATCTGGATGGCAGCGTATGTTGATCCAAACCCGTATTCCAAACTTTTGAGTAATCAAAGTAGCCACCTTTGGCAGATACCAGCTGAACACACTCATGGCATTTTTTCTACAGTGGAAACAAAAATGATCCGGTGAGCAGCCTATGCTCTGTCTTTCTTTCATTATTAATTGCCTTTTTTTTTTACCATTTCTATAGCAACACACTACTCTCTGTCCTCATTTCAGTTCAAATTAATTAATTTATATAGCATATTTAAAAACAACATCTGTTGACCGAAGCGCAATCACATAATACAAATAATCCCCGCTGTCTAAATCATGTCTAAGGGAACGGTACCACCGTGTGTTCCAACAGACAGAGGAGTTGTAAGTTCACAAGAAAACTTGGGACACCTGTGGGAATTGGTAGCACCATCCAACTTGTTAACTTACTTCCTGTTTCCTGAAAATGGTCTTTCTCTATAAATCTGAAATATTATGAATTACTTTTCAGTTTTGGTCCAACAGGGTGAATACTTTTGCTAGTCACTACATACATCATTCAGCATTAAAGTGGCATCATGTAACATTCTGATCTTAAAAATATTGCTGACTCATTGTGATGGTGCACTAACATTTATTATGTACATTGCTGGGTCCATCCTGGCCCAGCAGTGTCCCAGTGCTGAGAAAACACACTTTGCAACTTTGAGTTCCAGCCTGCGGCATCACATTACAGCTGAGTTTCACTTTATGCTGAGTTTGGCCTTATGTAATCTGTCACACGCTGGCAAGTGGCAAATAAAGCACACTGACCACTTGGAAAAGCGCACCGTGGCCGGTTCATCAAAGAAACGCAGGAGGACATTGTTGGAGGAAGAGAGGAAGTGAAAGGGAGAGAGCTAGAGATAAGAAAACAGGATGCAAGATAGATGCCAAATTAACCAACATGGGGGGGCGCCTTATTCGAGAAAACATTCCAAAGTACAGTAGTGCTTCTTGTTCTTACAAAAAACTTCACCAGGTCGTTGCTTACCTCTCCTTTTTTGTATTTTTACTATTATTTTTCCCATATTCCATTAAAGCTAAAATCAGAATTTCAGGATGGGGGAGGTTGTGCCTTTTCATATACACAAGGCTTTTTTCGAGCAAGCAAAGGCCCGGATTTCCCTCCATGGAATAAGTGACCTTTGGTTAAAAAGACTCCAACGAGTGGGATTTGGTTGTTAGCTCAATAAAGAACATCTTAGGCTCCAGCTTTTGGTTTTTGGCCTTATATAGAGCCAAGCCAACTTTTTTTTAATAAAAGCACTTTATGACAGCGACCACTGAATAAAATGCTGAACATGAGAAAACTAAAACATTAAAAGACATCATGGATGTATTTAGAGTCTCCAAATATGTGCAAGTAATTTAAGTGATCCCCCTCACCATGGCAGATTCTTGCCTTTGGACAGAAGTGCTGATGAGTGGAACATTTTCTCTCCTCTTCATCCAAAGACTTTTCATTTTGAGTTTACCTCACCTCGGTCCATTTTAAATCAACTTGGGCTGCTGAAGGCAGCAAGGCAAGGCAAATTTATTTGTATAGCACATTTCATGTAGAAGGCAATTTACATAAAACATTAAACGCATTACAGCAGGGTGCAGAGGTAAAAAAAGAAAATAGGCATAATTTAAAATGAAAAACAAAAGAGAAAAGGAAAAAAGAAAGAACATTAGATGAAAAACACGATCAAGTTGAAAAAAGAATCATGTTTAAAAGAAACAGCAGTATCTCTGGATCTTATTAGTTTTTCCTTTGTATGGTAGAGTTCATCTTGGATTTGTAAATGCAGAAACAAAATGTGTTTCTTGACAATAGATTTAGGAAATCTTGTTGAACCATGACCCACTCGCTGATATGATCCACTACAGAATCATATCGGATTTTAATGCTGTGTGGATTAAAGGCATCCTGGAGAATTTAAAGACATCTCTGAACATCAGAAACAAGACTGACGATGGTTGTGATCATCAGGCCTTCATGCAGCTCTGGAATGGAAATCCCTCCATGGGGTAAACATAGAGCTAAACATGCCCCATTCCAATGTTTATAAACATGTTGCTTGCACAAGTTTAAAAGGACACATGCTTAAGATTCAAATGAAATACTTATTTGTTGTCATTGTCGTTCCCTCTGCTCACCAGTAGATGTCACTATAAGGTTGTTTTCTCAGCTGTTAAGTAGCACCAACTGATATATGCGACTTCTACATTTTGCCTACCCTAATCTCTGTAGGAACTGATAAATATTATCATGCAGATTTTCATTTACCCCATTAGAAATACACATAAGGAGTGTGCTGCATTATACTAATGTTCATGAAGATGCAGGGAAACATCCTTTATATCATTTAGATACCACTTCAGAGTGTTTGGGGGCTTCAGTGTGTTCCCATAGCATCCTCCCTATGATGCTTTCAAGAGTAAATGATTCTAAAAAGTTCCTGCATATGCAAATATTTATCAATTTATTCCTAAACTATAGTAAAAATGTTAAATTCATTAACATTTTGTTTCCTCTAAGGAGCTTTTCGTATCTACATGACAGAGGCAAGGCAGCCGTTTTGCATAGAAACACTTCAAACCACGTTATTCAGTAGTTTATTGTCATTATAAATAAACAGGATGCAGGAAAATACATGTCATGTCAATTTTCAAGTCTACATAAATATACTGTACTGTATGTGTCTTCTTTTTCCAACAACATATCCGAATGTCTTCACAGTCTTCAGATGTAAATGATGTGATTATGAGTATGTGCAAGAAAATGACAGGAAAAGCACAGACAGTGGGCGGTTTCCTGTCCTGACAATGGCTGAGGTAATATGGTGTGTAGAAAAATGGCAGTTCTTGGAGTCATAGCATGGCATTAGCTTCTTTTCTTTATAGATTATTTAAGTAAACCACCATGATGATGCTTTATCCCTCCTTTTTGGGATAAATAAAATACTGAATCCGTATAATTTATGTCTAGTGTTTTGGCAGTACAATAATTATCCCTTTAAAGGACCAGAAGCTGCAGCAGACAGACCCCATCATTGTCTAAAAATCAAGACTTCCAATAAAGTGCATTCAAATATCATCATACAAGGGTTGAGGGGGTTGTGAGTTTCAATGTTTGCAGTCCATTTTATTGCACCTTTGTAGCTGGATGTGCTGCTGGTGTTCTGGTTCGGCCTCCCAGTTCGGACATTTGGCTCGATTCGTGCATGAACAGCGGTGCACTGGTTGCTTCAATGTCACCTGGAAGAACAAGCCCACCATATTAAAGCCTGGCTAATTAAATGTGGAAAACTACAAGCCGAAGAGCCTTTAAACGTACCTGAGATTTGAGGAAACGCAGCTCATTGTGAGCCTTTGTAAATCTGCTCTCCAGTGCAAGGTAGTTCTCCTTCAGCTTTTCCCGATCTTTGCGCTCTCTCAAAAAGTCTTCCTTATAAACTTCAGCCTGAAACATGGACGACAGGGAAAGATCACATGAGGATTAACATTGGATATTTGAGTGCTTTAGGTTCAGTCAAACACTTTTTCACAGAAAGTTATGAATCAGTGGATTTAACTCAGTGTGAAGACCCTAAGAAGCTGTGCAACAGCATATTTTAACACAGTCTTATTATGGTATCATATTTCTATATAGAAACTATGTTTTTCCCTTCAGTGAGACGTGTGGAAATGGAAGAAATCTGCTCATTTTGAAACTGATTTCAGCAAAATAATTCAAAGAAACTGAATCAAGAGTTTTTTTTTGTCTTTAACAATATTGTTAGTATTCACAAATTGAGGAGAATGCTTTACACTAGGGGTGCACGGATAAAGTTCTATTTACAATTACTGGGCCACGTAAGCACAGAGAAGTCATTGAATCAAAAAGGTCTTTTGAGAAGTCGTGTTTTGTTTCTATGTACATGTGCATGAATGAATTTATGCTGATAAAAAGACATTACTGATGAAGGCCAGAAATACTTCAGGTTGTAATTGTTCATTCTTTTCTTCTGTGCATATTCTATTGTTTCCCTATAACGGAAAATAAATAAAGGAAAAATATTATTAATAGCTATCATTCGTTTGCTAAATTGCCACTTTAAACATTGGTAACCATAAGTATCAACATCAGTCCACAGGTTTTATCTCTGTAATTCCCAGACATGTTATCTGCTTGTTCCTGTTAAGCCATCACATTGTGAGATGTCCTTTTAGGTATCTGTAGTTTTTTTTATGCTATTGAAAACATCGAAGACCTTTTTTAGTTTTCTTTCAACTTCTTGTTAGCATTGATTTTAAAATGAGCAAATATTTTGAAATGAATCACGCATCAACCACAAGGTGGTTATGTTATGATGTCAGCATGGTGTTATACAGTATATATGGCCCATGCCATGTCATGTCAGACCTGTAAAGCCCACATTTTTTTGCATCATCATAAGAAAAAAATTCTTAGCGTGCTTTTCAGAAAATTCCCCAAACGTCAAGCTGCTGCCGAGGATGAAATCTCACCTGATGTTTCCAGATGTCTTGTACTGTTTCACTGCTTCCCCCGAGTGGCTGAGCGGTGTGAAGAGCCTCCTCCAAGGCCTGTACAAATATGTCAATACTTCGGTTACAAACCTCCAGCACGGAGAGCATGTTGGAGTTGAGGTGAAGTGTGTGTGCAGCAGACTCACCTTGTTGAGCCGTTGGATCTCCTTGTCCTGATGCTGCCCCCTGCGGGTCAGAGTGCTGTTCTGCACTTGCAGATCTTTGGCCTCCTTCTGTGCTGTTAGTAACTCAGAGCCTTCTCCAGTCTGTCAAAACATTTACAAAGTCAGAAACCATGAGCTCCAAAATCAAACAGTGTAAGGAATTAACTGACATTACATTTTGTGCATGTACCTGTGTTTCTGTTTTCACTTTTTCATAAAATGTTACATGCTTCTCCCCCTCATCACTCATCTCCTCCTCAGAGTGACCGTGCTGCTGCGATGCTTTTAAAACCCTGACCTGGACATCAGATAGGGAACAGAAAGATGAAATAACTGCATAAAATAACAAGGCATGATATAAATAATAAAATCGGTGCCATTTTCTTACCTTCTCCTTGTAGTACTTCACCATGGTTCTGTACTCTTTAGCCCATTTCTTATTAATAGTGAGAAGCTGAGTGAAACAGAAAAAGCATGAATCTCATTATTGATCATATTGTGAGAATCTTTTGTGACATCTCTGTTCAGAAATGTGATTACCTCTTTCCTCTGCTCCTCCAGAATAAGAATCTGTGCTTTCATACTGACATCATCACTTTTAAAAGATTCCTCTGACTGAAGCACCCAAAAGAAAAAAGAGAGAAACAGTTAAAAACCGGCATGCAGTAGCAGGACGCCTGTCATTTTGAGGGCAGTTACGCAACAAAACCGCTTCCTCTGACTTCCTGTAATTGTGGAAGTTTTGTTATGAAGAATAAAAAGTTTTTCTTTGTGGTCACTGAATACCTCTGATCAGATACCAACCTCTGAGTCTTCAAACAGAGCATGGTGATGCGCCTCAGCAGCTGTGTGGTGTTTATCACGTGTGGAGCCAACCGGTAAACAAATCTCATACCTGAAAACACATGATTTGGATGAAAAATCATAAAAACATGTTTAAGTAATGAAACCAAAATGTCCCTGGATGATGTGATGAATCTCACTTGTTTGTATGTGGCAGTGATGGATACAGCCTATAGGTCTGCTTGATGTCTGTTGACTGTGGTGTTTTTACAGGAGACCTGTCCATTAAGTTTTCATGCAAGGCCTGTGAAAACACAGAAGATACTCTTAGACATATTATACCACTGGGGTATAACCATTTGTTGGAATTATTATTTTCCTTACAGCCATCTGTGGAAATTCCCTCACAACCCCGTGTAAGGGTCATAACCCCAAAGTTAGAATCAGTGGGTTCTGGTCCGTACCAAGCAGAAAGTTAACCATGAATATGGAATTGCTAACATCCCACACAAACATTTGTGTTTGTTCTGCTTCTATTCACATTAAGTACTCATTAAATAGCCTATTATAATAGATTGTGTCACATATAACAAAAACAATCAGCAGCAGCAATGAATCTGCATGTTGGTACATTATGGAGGTGTACTGCTTATGCAATTAGCTGTGTTAGCTTGAAGTGAAAAGGTGTGATTCACACCCACAGAAGATGAAATGATATCTCCTCCCCACGTTTACGTGACCAGACAAACCCACGCTGCAATAACATTGCATAGAAATATACCAGAAATGCTGATAGAACTATTTTGAGCAGATATATTGATATATTACAATGCAAATGAAAACTTGTCTCAATGTAGTTTTTATTTTCAAAGTATGCACTTTATTTGAAAACTTCACGTAGTTATCTTAAATGTAAAAACAACAACAACAAAAAAACGTTATATTGATTATTGTTACTAAAGCAAAGACTCCCCAGACGTCTGCTTAATTCAATCTAAAAAAAAAAACCCATCATGAAAGTGAACAAACTCACCATTATGCGTCTTTGAAGTGTCTTAAACCCGCGGAGCTCTCGCCACAGCTATGTTCTGAAGCGAGACTCGCTTAGCACTTTAAACGGAACAACTGGGAACTGCTGTGACGTGATAAAACCAGCGCCGTCCAATCAGAAGCCGGGACTCCCTCTCCGGTGTCGCGCAATCACACGACAGCTGCTGACGGACTTTGTCGAAGGAAAGGAAAGTACAAGCAGTTGATTTAACATCGCGTGCGGTAATTAAAGATGTGTTTACAGTACGAATCGATGACTAAGACAAAAAATCTTTCTATGCTGAAAAAAGTAGACACATCCCGTGTTTTGAGGTTATTCGACACTTAAAAAGAGAAAAATGGCCTTTTTTTTCACAGATTAACTTGTCCTTTAAAAGGAGGTGATCATTTATTGAATGAATAAGCCTACTCTTCATAATTAAATGAAATTATTATTAAATGTACTATGTATGTATTATTCATAATGTACAACAATAACCACCGTGGAGAAATAGAAATGAAAGATAAATTTTTAAAAAGTATGAAAATATATACATTTATTATGTTTTTAATTAACAGACTGCACTATTAGGTTTATATAAAAAGTTAATAATACAATATAACTAGTAACTAATCTTCATTTAGAAAAATAATAAGAATCCTTTGTAAAGTTCTCAAAAAAATTACATCAGGTAATAAACCTACATTAAAAATTTTGAAATTAAAGTTCAAAATCTGTCAAGACTTGAATTCTTGTTTTAATTATAAAAGCAAGGAACAACAATTTTTGCACACAAGCATGTAAACACCACTTTGTACAGTGGACTGCCTGCAGTTTCACTCTGTGTGTAAACTTGTCAGTACACAAAGGCCTTTTCACTTCCTGGGTGGTTTAACTGCAGCTGCTCTGCAACTAGACAGCGTTTCATCACCACTAGTATCAAAATGAAACTGTCCAAATAAAATGCAAAGCTAATGGGCTTATGGGAAAATCACACATCACGCAGGCTTATCTTGTTGCACAATCTTCATACACAGTGTTCTCAAAGGTGTTGACTCAGAGCGCGTTTGTTTCAGGGAAGAAGGAGAGGGGAAAATACGCCACTGCTCCTCCTCCAGTAACTGACACTCTTCAGTGAGAGACTCAACCTATGGCTGCTCTTCATTATTTCTTATGGAAACCCTTATTGTTGGTTGATCCTGTTTGTTCCATGTTTCATCTCACAAGCTGACCTTTTTTTTAATCTCTTGGAGAGAGGTTTATGGAAGGATCATCTCTCTTTATGGGGAGTAATTTCCTGAAACATGGTTCAGAGAAAGAGATGTGATTCTCCCGGTGACTTTGCTTTAAAATACACATCTATTTAAATCTGATGTCTCGTGTACGTGTGGATTATTTGGTTGAAATTGAAGCTTCCACTTCTCATAATTTTAGCAGCAAAAGTTTTGCCAGGGTAATGTGGGATATCCCAGTTCAACCTTGAGGCTTGTTTCTCTTAATCCCAATAAGCGCTGAATATTTGTCTAAATTACCGCTTGAAAAAAAATTCCGAACATAAAATTAGTATCTGCCACTGAAAGAGAAACATGAAAAGCCGCTGACTTGATGAATAAGATATATATATATATGTATTTTTCAAATATATGGTAAAAGCCTGATTTTCCATCAAGAGACCTGAGGAAGATTTGGAAAAACTTAAGCAAAAACTCAGATATTTACTGTAATCAAGACTATAAATTAGAAAAATAAATAGTTTTAGAGCTTTAAAAAAAATCCACGGCAACTTTATTAGAGTCAATGCTCAAAATTAATCAATTTCTGGTCACCAACTGCCTCTGCATTAAATGTGGCCTGCTGTGCATCCCATGAAAAATGCCAGTAAGCTGCATCTTTATAACAGATTTCATAAGTCACATGTATTCTTTAGTCAAGCAGACACCTTTATCCAATGTGACTGAGTACACCAGTAATGCCAACACTGGAGGAAAGGAGGGTTAAGTGTCTTGCCCAAGGACACAACAACAGTAGACCGGGGGAGGAGGATTTGAACCACCAACCTTCTGATCATTGGACAACCAGCTCCGCAACCTAGGCCACTATATGACATCTGTCACATAACTTATCTATGGATTTATGCTCTTGGACATGACCTTCCCTTATCATTTTATATGAGGACATGGAAATAGTTGGATAGGACAAAATGGTTTGACTCGATATGGCTCAATTTATAATAGATCTTCTCGTAACAGCTACCATACATCATGATTTTGCATTTGTCTTAAGTTATTTTCAAATATTTTTTTGCCAGTACAAATCTCGAGGAAATACAGTGAAATTAGATCTTAGCTTTTGAGCTAGGAGCGGTGGGCTAACATGTTCCAGCATCTGGGGTTAGAGGTTAAGGACCTTGCTCAGGGGGCCCATAATGGTTTACCTTTGTTGCAAGTCTGGGGATTTGAATCTAGCCCCTAGTCCACCTCACTAACCACTAAGACACCACTTCCATGTGCATGTCCTTAGAAATGAACAGCATGCATTCGCAAGCGGCAATATGGCCGTAGGGGCAGTATTGGGACCAATTTGACTGGATGTTAAAGGGTCAACAGTAATAAAAGTGTATTTACATTTCGAAGGCAAAACATGGTGTGCTTGGTTTAGGGACCTTACATGCCATTTATGATACTGCTGCTGTCATTTTCTTCCTGCCGTGATCTCAAAATTGATCAAATTCTAACCTCTGAATTCTAACCTCCGGTCTGAGTTCTCCAATGGGCCCCTTAGTGGAATCGTCCGGGAACAAGCGTAGTACACATGCAAGTATGTGAACAGTTATGTTTCCCACAGGATTGCAAGGTTAAAAAGCAGATATATTCCCAGCCTGAAATGATGATGTGGATGTTTTTGCCCTGTAAAACTGGCAATGACTCCTCAATGATGTAAGACTGTACCTTACAGCAGTTGGCATGAACATACACAAAGGAAAAGAGAAAGTTGAATTAAAGAAATACATTTTTGGATAATCACCCCTCCTGCCTCCATTTGAAAATGTTGTGCCTTATCAAACCATAAACTTGACAAAGGCCTCTACTGTTGCATATAATAGCTCTCATTTGAGTGTATTTTTCTCATGTTGCTTTTGGGGAAGTATTTTAAAGGATGCCACTATTAGCTGTGTGTAACAGTATGACAAGGAGCACTACTGCTGTTAGAAATAGCTGCATTTCCTTCAAACTGGCAAATTTGAATACAAAATAAGAAAAAAATAAATGGTTTTGGGTCACAAAATGTCATGCCCTCAGAGGGAGCTGTGAACAGAGTAGGGGTAAAAAGAAACAAGACTCATTGCACTGGACTCACTAGAGAAAAACCTTTTAATGTCAAATAACACAAAACAGCGGAGAATTACAGAATTAATGAGCTCATGTTGATGAAACTTGTGTATAAAAGCTGTATGCATCTCTTCTTATATGTATAAACTTTTTCTTAAAAAGGCAAAATTATTACAAGGATAAAAAGTTTTTTGTGTAATTTAATACATTTTTCCAAATTATTTAGCTTCCTTTAGAATTGTTATAATTCACAAAAAAAAAGAGAATAAAAAACCATGTAAACATTAACATTAGGAAAACAGCTAAACTTCCACTTGGTGTCAAACTGTCGGCGACATGGATAAAATCATATATCGTGTTTTATCATGTTGGGAAATCCAGTCATAACGGTTTCGACCAGATCCAGTTCAAAACAACTTGATGAGTAACATGTGGAATGTGACCTAACCCTGACTCTTGGATTACTTACTTCTGGAAATACTAATCTCAATAAGGACTTTAAGTTCATGTTTGCTCTAACTGGGTGGTTCCTTAGTTTGTCACACTCAGATCTATTTAAAACTTTGCCAAATCTACATATTTAGTCACATGCCTATGCGTAAGACAGTTCCTAAAATAGGATTAAAACGCTAACGACTCACTTAAAAGAAAAAGAGTATTTGAGGTTAAAACTGAGCAAAAAAGTCACTACTTGGCCACACAGACAAATTGATATTATCGTCGCCTGTGGAGGAGCACCATCTGTAAGCAGTATGGCCAAAAGAAGGGCCTGGAATAAATTCATCTGATGTTAAAGTCCATTATAGCTAAATATCTTTACAGGTTTCAGTATTGCCACATCAGCGCTACTGTCTTAAGAAGCACGATTCAGATCATCATTAGCGTTTTCGTATAAGTGGCAGCAGCAAGTGACTCAAACCGTGACCGTGTTTACCGACATTACAGTCCTTGTCAGTACCCCATGTTGTGGTTATGCAGAGGGGGCCTTGTTCATGCTGCACCTGTGCAGTGACAACCCCGAGCGTTCCTTCCCAGCAGACTGAGCCTGTTTACGGTACGTGTGACACAGCAGGATGTCACCAGAAAGGAAAGAGGAGGTTCAACTCTGCTTGATGAGCCTCCTTCTTCCTGCCGCAACAGTCCCACTCTGCAGGACTCGCACATGTAATTACGCCCTCTGTGATCCGCTCACACCTTTGGTTCACTTGCTTAACAGATAAGAATTTATGTGGCCAACACCTACAGAACCTTTAGGAGTACTTTCTCTTCTATTCGGTGGTTTAGGAGGGATGTGTATTTGCATACATAGAAGTTTAACCTTTGGTGGCTGATTGTGGTTTCCTGAGAACAAAAAAAGAAACTAAAAATCATGTTCAGTAGTGAAATGGAACGTTTTACTCAAGATTACTGCTCGGACTTTTTCACAGCATCAGATTAGTCTTCGGGTTTTTTTTTTTTTTCAGTGTTTGTAAATCAGAACAGACTCTGCTAGTTGTAGCAAGAAATTATAATAAACTTTCTGCCCAGATTATGTTACAATAATCCAAAAGTGGTTCTTTTATCTTGACAAGAGTACTTCTTACAGATCATTTCCTTTGGATACTAAAACATATAATATATTTTAGATATGCATTAAGCGTGCTGTAATTGGTGAAACTGGTTTTCTGTACATGCACTTAATTTAAGCATGTAAAGGTTTTTTTTTCTATTTTTTGCAAGTGAATGAAAGCTGCTCATTCTTCCTTGTGCCTGGAGTATAAAGTCAGGTTTAACTCCAGCAGGCCTCAGAGGTTTCACCCTTTTCTATGCAGTCCTGGATCTTAGATCTAAAAGACAGAACAGGTGAGAGTTAGAATACTGCTGTGTAAGAACATCTGTAGATTCAACAGCCCCTCTGCTCGTGTTCATGCGATATACATACTCAGACACTGCTTTGCAGCGGTAAGTAATTTGCTTGTCCAGAACATTCCGTAACTCCTGCAGAGACTCTTGGCTACAGCTTGTTCTGAACAAAAGAAATGCAAAAAGAGCACAGAAGTGAAAGTACATTATTATCAATGTAGCTTATTAGTGAACAAAAAACAAATAAAAAGAACAAACCACTTCATGTATAGTGCCAACTGTACAAGCTTGTGATGGGGATCTTATGATAGGGGATTACTTCATATGATGGTGGTGGTGGTGGTGAGGCGGGGGGATGGATACTGGGTTGAGAGGATATTTGAGGGGTCGGATAGGTGGGTGGAGGAACAGTTGGGTGGGTTGGAGGGAAGAAGTGGGAGGAGAGGGCTGGGAGTTAGGGACAATTGGAAAGGGCTGGGGTTTATTTGGGTGGTGGGGGGAGGTGTTGGAAGTGCCCAGGTCCCGGGATGCCTGACTGGGGCATCGGGGTCGGAGCTGGAATGTGTTGGGTCGCCGTCTGGGGGCCCTGGTCCTCCTCTGTCTTTGGGTTTTTGGGTTCCCGGGGCCTTGGGCTCTGCACCAAGGGAGTTTTTCCTTTCCACCGTCACCTCTAGCATGCTCAGGATGGGGATTGGATTGAAGACTAGATTCGATGCAGGCTGTTGGTTTCATAGGCTATTTGTTATGAATTGGCTTGTATGAATCATTGTATGACAATCAGATTGGCTCAAACTGATTGTCTGCGAAGCGCCCTTAGATGACGTCGTCATAAATTGGCGCTATACAAATAAAGCTGAATTGAATTGAACTGAATTGAATTGACTGCATGTCAAAGTATTTTTGGAAGAGCAAGTTGTCCAATGACCAAAGGGTTGGCGGTTCGAATCATGCTCCCGCCCCAGTCAACTGTTGGTGTGTCCTTGGGCAAGACACTTCACCCTCCTTGCCTCCGGTGTCGGCATCGCTGGTGTATGAATGAGTATGAATGTTCGGTGGTGGTCGGAGAGGCCGTTGGCGCATACTGGCTGCCACGTTTCTGTCAGTCTGCCCCAGGGCAGCTGTGGCCCTGGTGATAGTTTACCATCACCAAGTATGAATGAGGAGCGGATGAATAATGGACTCAATGTAAGTGCTTTGAGTGCTGCTAGAAATAAAAGCAAATATAAATCTAATCCATTATTATTATCAAGACACTGAACCCCACCTTGCCTCCCGATGTGCCTATCGGGGGTATGAACGTGTAGAAGGCACTAA
>JBBBVU010000019.1:7317235-7336796 GCA_037177055.1 Atherinosoma microstoma
AGGTGCTTTACATACAAACATTAGAAACATTACAGCGGGGTGCAGAAAGCATTAAGAAGAATTAAAAACAAAAGTATGATCACAAAATAAACAACAAAAGTGAATAAAGAAAGAAAGAAACCCTCAGTAAAAATATCACTTGTTATCATAAACGGCTGCAAATAGAAAAGTTTTTAACACTGATTTAAAACTGCTGAGAGTCTCAGCAGACCTGCAGATTTCTGGGAGTTTGTTCCACATGTGATGAGCATAAAAACTGAACGCTACCTCTCCGTGTTTAGTTCTGACTCTGGGAACTGAAAGCAGATTTGAACCTGATGACCTGAGGGATCTGGACGGTTCATAACGAACCAGAAGTTCCTGAATGTATTTCGGCCCTAAACCATTCAGTGCTTTGTAAACTAGCAGCAGGATTTTGAAGTCGATTCTTTAACATGTTAACATCTCATGATCTTATATCTTGATTAATACAACTTTAGAAAGGAAAGAAATACTTCAACAAGCACCAAGCATGCCAATAGTCTACTGGTATTGGCATGCTTGTTGTTAGCACTAGCATATTAGCCAGTTAGCATTAGCATGTTGGTAAACTTGTTCAAGTTTGTTTTAATTAGATGTGATGAGTGTGAATTTGATTTATTTGATTTGTGTTTCATTTTTTAGATGCATGTCCTTCACAGTTATGTTTCTGTTTATTTCAGTTTTACTCTGTCTGGCTTACATGCAACATGCCAATAAAAGGCCACAAAAGGACAATTACATGTGTCGTATCTAAAAGACTCAGCTGTCTGCCTAACTGCAAGGGGAAAGCAGTGAGGGCAGAACAGTAAAAAGGCTGTGCTCAGGGTGGAATGCGAAGAGTCTTAACTACAGGTGTCAAACAACGAACTAACAAACAGGATGCTGACTCAATTTATAACTTCCGGTTTCCTGTAATGTCACAGCCTGGCTTCAGATCAAACAAATGAAACTGCAAAAAAAGGCTCCAAACACATTGTGGAAGCCTGAACACAATGCTTTGGTGCTTTAAAGGAGATAAGGGAAAAAGAAGTTGATGTTTCATTTGACAAGTTGGACTATTTAAGGAGGAAAACTGACTACAATATTTATATGATTATACAAATGTACAATCATCAACCAACATGACAGACACAATTGTTGTCTATCAAATACTATTCTTTTTCTTTTGGTTTCCTTTTTATTATTTGCACTTTTCTTGTTTAAATATTTAAGGAGGAAATCTCTTTTGATGTAACTGCTCACAAAAGATGAATTGCATTATTCATTTGGGGTATATCTTATAAAGAATTAGCACAATGTTTATTTTCTGAGATTGTTGTATTGTTACATTGAGAAAAGAGATCTACCAGAGTCTTCCTCTTGGCCACACCAAATGAGGTCGTTGAACATGTAACCAACCAGTGTGTCCTCCAGGGTCCAAAGGTGACGAAAAACACCTGCGTAGCTGTGCATCAGCGCTCTGGTTTTACTCCAGAAAAGGAACTAGAGACCATAAACAAAACAGCAGGTTAACATAGAGGTGATTGATGTATATTGTTGTAGTGCCAGAATCCTACAACCTCTCACCCTATCACATGGCCAGATTTGCGGCATCATATTAAACATGCCATCATAATGTTCCACTGTTACATTACAAGAGGACTGATGGACAACTGCCTCCTCAAAATGTCTCCAGATCTCTTCACAGTCATACCTACAGAGTAAAAAGACATGTTTACAGTAGTTGTTTATGTGGTGTCAGTTTCATTCTTGTGTGTAAATTTGGTAATCTATTAAGTTTTAATTCATCTGGCTTAACCCTGAATAAATTATTATTATACAAATATAACTGTGCGTTGACAATTAATTTCCTTTATACCCTAAATATTTTTCAGGAGAAACTAATACTGAGAGAAAAATGATTTAAATGAAAATATGTAAATAGAGAATGCCATTATCTTGACACTTTGGCCTTTTATTCATTGCTTAATTGTCTGTATTTCTTCATTTAACATTAGATACCTTGAATGTAAAGCTTATCAGAGCACTTCTTCCAAGGTAAACAATCTCTTTCTTTCTTTACACAAAAGCCAAACACATAAAAAGAAGTCATTCAACTTCATTTCATTGAGCATTACATCAGAAACGGCTTTCATGTGAACTTCAATAAAAATCTGATACACTTCCGCCATAGCACATTAAACCTTCGGCATCCAAGTTTTGATGCTCGACTGAGGTGTGCTTGTTGTGTCAAGTCAACTGTCAGGTGGAAAATGTGCTACAACAGTGGATATATGTAAAGGGTATTACCTTGAGTTGGGGTTAACTACTGTGGTGTAAGTGAAGCATCTTCCGACCACAATATGTTTAATGTTGGGGGTTGTTCCAAGCTGTGCATGCACTTGGCCAGAGCTGAGCTGTAGCATGACAAACCCTTAAAATGTGCACAAAGATAAAAAAAAAGAAGACATTATCTGTCACATTTAATAGTTATGGAAGAAATAAAGGTAAAAATGAAGGAATATCAGTAGGAATACTTACATATTGTGATGCTGATTATTGTAAAGAAAACAGATGATTCAGAAGGCAGGATGCTGATACCCTGGAGCACGCCGTTCCTCAGAAAAGATACGTGTTTGTACATGTTTTAAACTGTCTGTTAAAGAAAAGAAAAGAAAAACTGTCACATTCATGAAATAATGTGTGTAGGATGTTTCCCACTGAATGTACTTCACCCTTTGTATTTTGGTGAGTGTGTGTGTGTGTGCATGTGTGTAACAAAATTTGCAGTTAGTCAGTACGTCAGAAACTTACATAACCTCCACAGAGCATTTCATAAGCTAACATTGAAGGAATTTACTTAAAACCACCCATTAAAAAAAACCAACAACATTTCACACTCCAGATAATAGAAAAAAAAAGAAGCAAAAACCGTGAATAAATAAAAAAAAATGCATATGCTCACCATTTTCCATTCAGATTATTAAAATGCAACAAACGTTTCCAGGATTTTGAAGGTGAAGGCTTGACTCCAACACAATTTCTGTTTCTATTGAATCCAATGTGGCGTGATGTGATGTGTCCTCGCAGGGATAACTGTTGACATGCCAGAGAGGCTGACGTTCATAGGTCTACGGACCTCTTCTTACCAAACCCAGAGACATTCTTAAAGGACGGACAATTTTTTTTTTTCCTGGTCTCCTGTTGGAAAAAGAGGATCCACATGACACACATTATAGTGCTTAGTAGGAATCTCCCTGAACAAAGAGAGTGCTGTTCTCTGGGACAATGTACCACAGAGTGGATAACATCTAAATTCTCTTACGACACAAACTTAATTGTAAAAGGCAAAACATCCAAATACAGTATGTGAAGCTTTTTACTTCACAATCTTTAATTTGTACATGACGTGCAGTTATCATCAGTTTGTTTCTCATTTTCATGCCATGGGGTGTTGAATTGGATTCCAGGCGAATAGAAACAACATATGTGCTTTTTAAACCAATTTCCTCTTTATAAAGATATTGCAATCAACAGTAAGATCAGCTGCAACAGAGGTAAGACTTTTACTGCAACAACACTTCAACACTTGGGTATTGCAATTCTTGCAGCAAATTCTGTAATACTTACAGCATCTTACAGCATTTTTTTACTGTCTAGGGGGAATTAGAATATTCAATCCAAAATAGCCTGATTTCTAATATGAGGGTGAGAACTTTCTAATGTGCTGAATCTGAACAGTTTTTAAATTGACTCTGAAAATATACCAGTAGCTCATGGTATTAGCTTTTAGCGTTTTCATCAGTTGGGGTTAATAATACATTGCAGGCATCTAATTTGATCTCATCGTGTCAGCTGTGCTTACAGTGCTTGACACATACAGTAACTAAAAGCTCAATTTGCTAAAAGTAGGAAAAAGTTAATTGTAGACAAACAGTTTCAACTTTTTAACTTGTTTGCCAACAATATTAATCTTTTAGCAGTTAGAGACAACTTTTATCAAATCACTTTCTCTATTAACTGAGAATTTCCTCTTTATATTCACATCAACAATTTCAACTAAACCATGTTTACCTGAAAATGTCAACCTTTTTTTTGATTATGAAATAGTTAATAATTTTTACCGATTATTTGTCATTGCTTGCTAACATTTTTTATTATCCTTACAATTTTCAAGCAAACTTTAAACTATTTATATTTACTTATATAGCGTTTATAAAGACCAAGACTCAACGCAAATTAAGTTTCCTTGCTGGTGGTGGAACTGCATGCAAAAGTAAGACAAAGTGCACACAGGTACATAAGACTAGAGAAACTGATTGTGACGGATATTTAAAAGATATTTGTGATATTAATACAACATATGGCTTGATTGTGGACTTAGTTGTGGGTTGATTTACAAGAGTATTACTGCTGCCACCTTGTGGCTTAAAGAGGTTTTGTCTATTTAATGGCGCCATAACACATGTTGTAGAACCCCAAACAATCCAAGATAGTTATCTGTGTCTGTGCTACACATCATGCAAACAAACGTTAGGCTCAATTACAACATGACCACCTATTATTAGGGCTTTTTTTTTACATATGAAAAAAATAATGCAATTGTAAAATATGTGAGAAATTTCCATGACTGGTAAAATCCAACCATATTTGACTGCTTAGCACATCTATAGATCAATATGGAAAAAGGATTAATTTTGTAGGTGACTTCATGAAAACAGGCTTTGCATTTATGTGTGACTTTGTTGTCTAATGTGATCAGATTACAATTTATGAAACAATTAAACACAAAAAAAGTCTCTTTCAACATGCATGTTGGCGTTGTTTTGATCAAATCTGTATGGTATATCAAAATATTCATACACTCATGAATAACAACCCACTAGTCCGTCACTTTTTAAGGAAAATCAGATCATTCCCTTAAACATATAACAGATGAAGTTGTAAATCTAAAACTCAAAAACTTCAAGAGACTCAAGCTGAGATAAATGTATTCCATATTTGCAATGTGAAGCAGGACATAAAAGTTGTTCACCTGAGATAAGGTTGAAAGCACAATATTGCAGTGGATCATTTACTATTTCATTCATGAACAGTTCAGTCAAAATCCTGGCTCAAAAATTGTTTCATCACTCAACTCACCAATGTTTTGTTTTATTTTTTAGATTATCATTATCATTTCCACATGCATCATGCTACATATTTCCTTCATGTTGCAAGCAACAGTCATGTTTTGCTGACTTGTTACTCTTCTGTGTAAAGACAAATACACTCTGAACTTGAATGTAACTTACAGCAATTGAAAGCCTTTATTCTGCATTTTAAAAACAGGTTCATATTTAACATTTTTATTTTTCCCGACGCTCTGGAAAATGCACCTTCTGACTTTTTTTTTTTTTTTTTTTTAATCTAAAGTTCTTGACTTAAATGGAGTTGGAAAAAAACTAACATACAATAAAGACAGTAAAAGTTGTGCTACACTATTTCAGTCACTGGTTCGCTTTTTACATTCGAGGGGACTTATTGGTTCTTATAAGGGCACGTGATAGTATTTAAGCCAATGAGAGCGAAAGTTTAATTTTCAACTGCACAGATCATCCAATGAAAGTGAGCGTTACGTTAAGACCCACCCATCTTCAGCTTAATGTCAATACTGACTGAATCGTCAGTCAGATCGGAAGTGTGTGGACGTAGCTTCGGGGCATTGACATTCTGAAGTACTGTCATTTTTTACAGCTTTAATCAAAAGTATTGACCCATTGCTTGAGGAAATAGCGTTACGTTTATAGATACAGCTGTCATTTAGTTCACCGTTGTTTTATCCACGCTTTCTCATTTTTAAGCTGCATGCTAACATGGGTAGCTAATTAATGCTATCTAATTGATGCTTTAGTCATTGAGAGCGAAGTTCTTTATCTACTCACTCCTTGTATCTTGTACGTTTTATTTCAACACGAGCTGCTGTGATTTTTCTTACAGGTTATTTCATTAAATCTGCTACCGTCTGTCAACATGAGTGATCCTTGGCAGGAATGTATGGACCTTTGCATAGAGGTGACAAAACAGGCTGGGAAGGTAAGGAAGCACAATAAAAATAGCCTGCAAATTCAAAAACAAAAAGTTTATTTAGCTAAGTAGTCTATAAAGATAAACTGAAAGAGAAGTTTGTTTAGGAAACGTGGCAAAATGCTTTAAGATCCTGAACATTTTATGAATGAATGAATTATATTTTATTGATCCCCGAGGGGAAATTGCATTGCTATTGATCAGTGATGATGGGTGTTGTTTGTCTCTCACTGATAATCTAACTTCTGCATGAAAAGTCTGGCATCTGTGTTGCAAATAGTATTGTAATCAACACAGCAGACACATAAAGATACATTGCCTAGACACCTTGTCATCTGTGGCTAATCATTGCCAACAATATGTCCCACTTAGCACATATCATTTCAAACTAATTAAAGCAGCAGATGTGGTCAGTCATCCAGATAATCCTCTCGCTGTCATTTTTGTGTTTCTTCCAGATGATCCGTGAAGCTCTCCAGAAGGACATAGCCGTCATGCAGAAGAGCTCACCGGTTGACCTGGTGACCGAGACGGACCAGAAAGTGGAGCAGCTCATTATATCTTCCATTAAGGAAAAGTACCCCGCACACAGGTAGTTTGCTTCACCAGAGAATGTGGACATGAGACGTGACACATGAGGGGATTGAGTGATCAGGTTTTGAGAGTTGTTTCCATAAAATCTAACAGAAGAAAAGAGCATATTTTGATGATCCTTTGTTTCTTTAGTTTAAATTTCCTCTCATTTTTGTTCTTAGCACTGCTCTAGAAAAAGACCTAATCTAAATAAGACTTATAATCAAAAATATAAGTCTTTATATGAATTAACTGGTAATGTTGAGATAGAAAACGCTGCTGTAAAATCTTCTCTTCTTCATTGTTTTGAATGCATTGAATAAGAAATTGGATTTATTTATTTGTAGATTTACTGATGTAGCTCTTAAAATTTGATGTACCAGGTTTTAAAGCCTGGGGTTCACATTTTAAACGTTAACTAAAGGTAAATACAGAATATAAACATTGCTGACCTGTTGTCCATATGCAAACTTAGTTTTTACTTGATAAATCTTTTGGAAAATTCTCCCCAATGTGTTTTTATGTGAGTGGAGTATTTGCATCATTGTAGATAGATTGTGTGCCTTTTATCTTGTTGGTTTACTGTCAGATTAAGTGCCATTTCCTTCTTTGTTCCCATGGTAACAACACAGATGGCCAAGATGGTGCTGGTGCTAACCTCATTACCAAGGCTATTTGCATGTTAGTTTGTAACTAAATCGAGAAAAGGGTGACTACAGAATGAGCTTTGAAGGTCACTGCTATGTAATTCATCACAGGAACGGCTGCAAATTTTACTGGTTTTGGATGAGACCCTGTCAGACCATTGGTTGAGAGAATTAAGTAGTTGTTGCTGCAGATGGCAAGATAATTTTCCTTGCTAAGGTCTTTGAGAGAGCTGCTTTGCCTGCACATCGAGAGGAGACAGCTGTAATGAGCTCACCCGTCAGTGGTAGAAAAGTCGATTGCACACTGAACTTTTTCCAGAGAGGTTGTACATTACAGCAAACGCCTACAGATTGTCAAGATAAGCGATTTTTGGGGAAAATAATTAGGTATGTACCACTCGTTCCCGACGTAGAGTCAGAAAGAAAATGCGCCCTTTCCAGATTTTGCGGAGGAGTTTTGGCCCACCTGTTTTACACTTATTAAGTTAATTGATGCACAATGCCGGCTAACCCCCACAGCGTTTCAATCAGTTAAAGGTCCGGCCTTCGGTAAAGCCACTGTACCATCTTGATCATTTTCTTTGTCAGTCTGTCATTCTGTTGGAGATTAGCTGCTGTGTTCGGGGTCATTTTTCAGTTTCATGTCCCAGTTTGAGCCAAGCTTTAGCTGTCGGATGGCCTCACGTTTCACTCTTGAACAATTTGGTTCATGGTTGACTCAAAGACTGCAGGTGTCCAGATACTGTAGCTATGAAACAAGGTCAAATACTCTGCCCTCCATTACCATGATTGATGATTGGTGTAAGGTGTTTGTGCTGATATGCTGTTTGCTTTTCACCTAATATGGTGCTCTGTATTATGGCCAAAGATCTCCACTTTGGTTTGTCAGTCTAAAGAACATTGTTCCAGAAGTCTTGTGGTTTCTTCAGAAGAAACTTTACAAACCTAAGCTGTGCTGCCATGTTCGTTTGGAGAGAAGAAGCTTTTTCCTGTCAGCCTTTCCAAACAAGTCACACTTGGTCAGTTTTTTTTTCTAATTGCACCATGATGAACATTTAACTTGCTAACTGAGGTCTGTAGAGTATGAAATGTGACTCTTGTTTTTTTTTTTTTTGCAGTTTTTCTGAGCATTGCACAGTCTGACCTAAGGTTGCTTAGATTGGCAAACATCTTGAATATGTTCCACTTGTAAATAAGAAGTGGAAACAATAACAACATATATTACAGAATGTTGATCACAATCACTAGCAGCCCGTAGTAGACACTGTACTTTAACATGAAAACAAGAGTCAGGACTGCTGGTTCCTCTCAGTTGCGCCAGGTTTTCCCCAAATATCCTGAGCTTCTCTGAGCTGGCAACATCATGCTTGATGTGGGAGTGATGCTGATCCCATTTTAAGTCGTACTCCCCCACTTTATCATGCAGCCAATGGGTCAAACATTCGAGGACAGCCAGCTGCTTGAGGGAAGAGTATCATGATGAAGGTGCTGGTGAGGAAGAGGCTCCCCATTTAACAATTTTCCACCTCAGCATAAGTGCAGTCTGAGTCCATTCAGTGAGTGATGGGGACAGGTGATCTAATGCAGCATGGTCACCCAGAATGACATATTGGGGGTAAAGGGGATATTTCAAATGATCATTTTACTACTCAGGTGTGTATAGACAATCAACACGTCTGAATTTTAGACGCACTATTGCACCCCCTTCAACATGACATCTCCTGCATTTGGAATTGTCCACCTGGCCAACTCTATTCAGTTTGATCAGTCTAACTCAACAGTGTTATAATGCATCAAAAGTACCATTTGCTTATTTTTTTCTCCCCCTGTACTTTATTATAAAGCTTTATAGGTGAGGAGTCAGTAGCAGCAGGTGCCCCCAGTGTTCTAACAGACAATCCCACTTGGATCATCGACCCCATCGACGGTACTACAAACTTTGTTCACAGGTACTGCTACTCTGCACGATTTATATATTGTTAAGAATCTCTGAGAAGCCTGACATTGCACTGGATTTGTTTTATCTTTGTCCCTTTTAACTATTTTTATCTTTTAATTAGCTTCCCTCTTGAATTGTCCTCTCTGTCAGGGATAATTAGACAACCCAGATGAAACTGAACCGATAATAGAAACTGATTCCTCTGAGTTTTGATCTAAGGGGATTTCATTAAATGGATGTTTTATATTGTACATTTCTTTTGGGCAGGTTTCCCTTTGTGTCTGTATCAATCGGTTTTGCGGTGAAGAAAGAGGTGGGTTTTTAATGTATGCACATCTAATGTTTTTCTACTGTGATTTCTTAATTATAAGAGACATTAACCCAGTTGTAGCCTCATGAATTCATAAATGGCAGTGCAGTAAATTTCTCCTATTATACAGCTGCTGTTCTATTTTTAACTCTCCACCCACACCGCATAAATTACTGCAGTTTTTCTGTGCTGCTTCTCCGTCTCAGATAGAGTTTGGGATTGTCTACAGCTGCATTGAGGACAAAATGTACACCGCACGAAAAGGAAAGGGAGCCTTCTGCAACGGAGCCCCGATCAAAGTGTCTGGACAAGAAGGTGAAGACTGGTGATCACACAAGAGTTGCATTTATAAATAAATCCAGCAGGTGGAGCTAAAATCCTTTGCATGTATTAACAACTTCCTCTAAATCTGTTGGTTCATGAAAAGATGAATGATTTTATTTTTGTTTTTGTAGATATTAGCAAATCTATGGTGCTGACAGAAATGGGTTTCAAGAAGAATCCTGAGCACTTTAAAACAATGTTGGCCAACATCAGGACCATCCTTACCATCCCCGTTCATGGGTAAATACAAGCCTATTGTGTGAGCGAGCTGAAGGTGACAGGACCTAGAAGTGGTTTTACGGCGGGGATAATTTTAGAAAGTCTTAAAGCAACACTGTAAAATATAATTGCAACCATAGTCGGTCTTTTCCATCAACAACACTGCAGTAATATTCTATCAGAGGAGGGTCCAACTGCAGACCTCACTCCTTAGGCCCTTTCTCTTGGAGCCAATCACATTTGAGCATGAGTAGGTGGAAGAGACTGTGGAAAATCAAGATTTTATTGCACATCACTAACGTTATGATGTAGCCTGTGTACTTTGTCAATAAATTTGAGATTGGATTTAGATTTCTACTCTTTGTAATACATGTAATCCTGGTCATCCTGCAAAAAGTTGTTTATTTGTGCTGAAATCCAATTAACTCAGGACTCGAGGCCTGAGAAGCGAGATCTGTACTGCTGTAGTTTGGCCATATTGGCTTCTCGTTCTGCTACAGCCTTGAAAGTAACCTGTTAAAATGGTGAAAGCGGGAATTAGCAGGTTATCTAAACACTGGTATATTGAATGACTGGGTCACACTTAACTCTGACCTTACATAAGATTTCCTGTGGCCTCTCTAACATGAAAGGCTTTCTGGTCTTCATCCTATAAAGTAAACAGCGTATCAGAGAGATAAAGACAGAAAGAGTGACATTACTTTAAATCACTACCAAATTGTTGGACTCCAACTTTAATCTTTTTAAAACTTCTTCATAGCAAACGATGTCATAAAAGAACATAAGTGGAAATGATGTTGGATGTCATGAAAATCCATAAGCAAACTCTTGCCAAAGCATCTGGAAGCTTGATCAAACATCACATTTCCATCCACAGAATCCGCTCTCCCGGCAGCGCGGCCATCAACATGTGCCTGGTAGCCTGCGGCTCGGCTGACGCTTACTACCACATGGGCATCCACTGCTGGGATATGGCCGGAGGGGCGGCGGTTGTAACCGAAGCCGGAGGAGTCATCATGGACATCTCAGGTGGGTTTCTGAGAAAAAGAAGAGCTCTTCAAACAACACTTTGGGTGAACTTTTCAAAGGCTGCTGAGTCACAGGCTGAAATGAAGCAGGGATGGATTGCTGGAGGAGATTGCTGTACGAAACAAAGCAGTGAGAACCGGCTGCTGCGCTCTCAGTAGAAGAGCAGCTGAAGTTATTGTAGATGAATTATTTATTGTTACCAATAGTTCTTGATATTGGTTTTTATCCTTCTTTCTGCTCATAAATGGCCGTGAAACAGATAAAGAAAGGGCAGCTGATGCCTTTGTGCTCTGAACAGATAATTGTGATCTTAAATTCAGGCCACAGTGCTGCTGACAAACCATTTATCCTCATATTTGGTATGCCAAGAAAGAATTAAGAGTAAGAAGAGTGGCAGAGAGCATGCAGGAGGTTGAGCTTAACAGACTCTCCTTATTTAGATGATAAATGAAGAAACAAAAATGGTGTCTTGTAAAGTGTGAAATTTAATTGAATGATCATGATCTTGCAAATGGATCTGCCACGCCTTTACCATCTGCATTTACCTTCTGCTTTTCAATTCATTCTGCTTGTCAGAAGCTTAGTTCAACTTCTTGTGCAAACAATCATCTCGGAGTGAGTGCACAGCGATTGTTTTCATTGAGTAGCGTAATAAGAGTTTAATGGAGGAGAAAATTTCCACTGGCTCATAAAGTATGTACCGGTATGCTTTGAGTAATGGTGTAGATGGTCTTTGACTTCGGAGTCAATAATATACAGCAGTCACCTTCACAATGCTTCTCTGTGCTACAAAATCAATGAATTATGTTACAGAACCACATAGGTTTTCTAAATCAAACACTAAACTCTATAAGCTGATATGAATGGTTATGGTGTTGAGTTGATGTCACATTTTACCCGGGCAATGGCCAGTACTTCAGGCAGAAATACAGCTGTTGTCAAACCTGTGGCGAAGCCATGGTCCATGGGTTATAGCTGGCTATCACCAGCAGGGACAGAAATTTGGACGGGGTATGCTGCTAGACAGGCACTAAAGCAAGCTGAATGCTGTCATCACGGCGTGGTCATATGACATAAGATAAGTACGTTATTAGTCCCAAGTGAAAAATTAAATCTGGTCTGCAGCTTACTTACATACATCAAATCATACTTCCTCCATTACAAAGAAAAAAACCAGTATAAACACTAAAAACAACTCGCCGCACAGGTTAATAAATACTATAAATTGTGCCCGCTGGTAATTCAGTACTATCTGGTTTTGGAGATGTTTAGCTGCAGCTTGTCCTGGTGACACCACGCTACAAAATCTCTCACCACCTGGCACCAATTTTCCTCCTCTTCACTCTTCCTGACACATGCCACAATTCTGCTGTACCATCAGAGAATGTCTGCATGTGGCATGTATCTGAGTTGTATTGGATGTAAGTGGTGTAAAGGGTGCAGAGGAGGGGGCGAGAGCACAGTCCCCAGTGAAGCACTGTACCGCTTTCCCCACCTAACAAACTGAGGTCTGTCAGTCAGGTAGTTTATAATGCAGACTACAAGGTGAGAATCCACATCCATGGTGATCAGCTTCTCCTAGAGTTGGTGGGGATGGATGGTGTTAAAGGGCACTCGAAAAGTAAAAAAAGAAAAAAAAAAAGCATCTTAACTGTATGGCCCTCTACCTCCAGACAAGAGCAGGCATGGTGGAAGAGATCATCATCATCATGGGATCATGAGATATGTCCCTCTCTGTAACGTGACAGTAGCCACAGTGGGAGGTGGAGTTGCATCAAATGGCTGTACTGCAGTTGGGCTGCTACATAAGAATAACACAGGCTCTGGAAACTTCTTCAAAATGCCTGGACTCGTTTTTTCTGAATTGTCTGCTTAACTAAATACAAGAAAAAGAAAAAAATGTTCTCATTATGTTTTTCTCCTTTAACCAGGTGGACCATTTGATCTGATGTCTCGAAGGCTGATCGTAGCCAGCAGCAGGGCGATAGCAGAACGCATTGCCAAGGAGATAACAGAGTTTGACGTCGGCAGGGACGACAAAGACCGCTAGTTCAACGCTGCTAGCTCAAGTCACATGAACACCCGCAGCTGTTTCTTCCTAAGAGGTCTCAAGTCCATTTTTGCCTTAAGAACCCAAAAAATTTCACTTACCTCTGAGGAACAGTGAATAAGTTTGTTAGATATTCATGGTCAGACTTTCAACCGTCTTTTTAAGTGTATTTCAGCCCTCAGCCATTTAGATTATTTTCTGTTGTACCATGTTTGATTAGATGGTTTTACTGTGTTGTTTTGGATCACTTAGCCATTTATTATTTATTTTTAACTAAAGGAACAAGATAAAGTTATCTCACTGATAAAATACCTCAACACAACATTAAATAGAAAACAGTAAATAGAAAATAGATGTTTCAACTTTGACCAACAATATTAAGTTTCACTGAAGATTGTTATTTTGAATAGAGCAGTTTTAACAGCAATTAAATGGTGGATAGCTAATTTGTGCTATACATAGTGCATAATGCAGGTATATGTACACCAGTTAATGTGTACACACAACTACTGTACTTTATTACAGCTTCTTTATCAAGTCTTAAATAAAATGTAAAGATGTTTGGGGGGGGAGGGGAGTGTAAAGGATGCATGTTTGATGTGTTTTTCCAAATATGTGATAAATAAGGCATCTAAAAACTACAATAAATATCCTTTTTACTCCAGGCCTGCCCTTGTGTTTGACTCGCATAGATATACGCATGCAACTGGGGCCCTGCAGAGACAAGTGTCGGCATGTATGCACACGTTATTGCCGTAAACTAGACACATAATAGGTTATTGGCAGCAGAACTGAATTCGGGAGTGTGAATGTTTCTGCAGGAAATATGCTGAGGGAGCAAATTGCAGGCTCCATGACTAAATATGGGAGCTCAGTGTCATGAATTGTCCCCGCTGAAAAATGTAAATGAGCCATAAAAAGGGATGAAAAAAAAAAGAGCTGCACAATAAAATCTGTCAAGACACCTCTTGTCTTGTGTTGCTTCATTCAGACATTCCTGTAAATTCTGCTCCTCCACTACGAGAACACAAAAGCCTGCTATGCCTTCCCACGTTATCTCGACTTCAACTATTGTGGCAAATGGAGAACGCCCTTCTGATTCCCTCACATCTTCCCAGAGGCCTGAATCCACCATGTGTTGCTTTGACCTAGAAAAAGAGATATATCTACTAACTGAAAAGATGAACAAGAAGAGTGTATGTTGTGGCAAACAGGAAACCAAATAAACAGAAAACACTAAAATGCTGGGGGGGGGGGCTGCTATTGTTGTGATTTAGTGGAGATAAAAGCCATTACACCATGTAGAATTCTCTGCTGTATTTCCCTGCCCTTTCAGTCGGTGCTGCAGATACTTCCTGTGCACAGCGGCAGACTGACACCCCCTCCCAGGCTGAAATGCACTATGAAGCAACCCACAGTCTTGCTCTTGTTTTTTTTTGTTTTTTTTCAGCTTGTGTTTATGATGACCATAAAATGGTTTTAAAACACTTGTGCAAATGTCGATCTTGTTGCAGAAATCAGCGATGCATGGCTGTCTGCAGCAGGGAGTGCAAACTGAGGTCCACTTCAATTTTTTTTTACCAATGGGTCTGCAACAAAATCTTTCCATTTTCCTGGATTTTAAAATGTTAATGTTCTTTCATTGTGTACAGAGTCATTAATGGCACAGCCAACTCCTCATATTCCAACTTTACGACCCGGCTTTTACTAAGAGGTGCCAACCATTGTTCTTTGCAGATACTCTGGTTTCCTGTAACATTCCTAAAAATGGGCTCCTGGAGAACGCAGTCAGACTCCAAAATGACCAACAGAGAAGAAAATCTTGCTTTTCAACCCCTTTTCTCTGATTTGCTTCAATACACTTCCATCCCTTTCTGTGCTGTGCTTATTGTCAAGTTGTCTTTATCAGGTTTGTTAGCGATGTCCGGTAGCGTCAATTACCTAAAGAATCATTAGATGATGTCATTAAATTTTCATTCATGTTCCTCAGAGGATTTTAGTGAAATGCCTGTGCAGCCATCGTACTACTGACTAAGGATTTGGCTCATTGTTTTCAGATGATAAATATGAGGGTACAGAAGTAGCTGTAATTGGATTATTTGATCCAAGGTAATTTAGACATCCCAGATTAAATAGAAAAAAAATACATTTCACATATTCCCTTCTCGTTTCATTGATTTGTTCTCTTTAATACAGTAAGAAAAACCTAGTAGGCAAACCCGCAGATGTTTCCCCCTGCATTGTATGGGTATGCATATGATCAGCTGTCTATCAAAGTTCTTTGATACTGACAATTTTCACGATTTTGATACTTATTCAATCATTGTAATTCTGTCTTGTAATCTTTGACTAATCAGCAACATCAATCTGTAACAAAAGCACATAAAACACGTTGAATATATCTGTAGTACACCTGTAGTAAGTGCCAGCATTGCTTCTGTTAGAAGGTTTTTTTTCTGGCTCGCCATTCATTAAATCTGGAATTAAAATTGAAATTTCAAACTAATTGAAACAAAGACAAAATATATTTGCATTACTCAATTTTTATGTGATGCAAAGTAGAAATGGAGCCAAAATTCCAGGTTGAACAAAAAGTGCTACAAGTCATCCAAAAACAGGAAGCAAATTAGGCAGGAGGTTCATCTGAGTCGTGACACAAATATGAATAACTACAAAGAACTGGGACTGCAATGAGAAAACCGGGGACTATTTATGCAGCAGGAACTAGTGGCAAACAAAGGGCAGATGTGGTATTTGGCTAACCGAATCCAGATGTGTGAGCAGAGAGCAAAGCTAAATGAGACAACCCAAGAGACAGACCAAGGAAATGAACCAGAAAAGAAAAGTAAAAATGAATCTAACCAAACCTTAAACAGAAAAAATGGAAATCAGATCATTATATAACACCAAAAACCTAAACAAACTTTAGTTTCAGCATCCAATCTATATTTTTGTGGAAAGTATTTTAGTATTGAGATTGGAATGGGTACTTTTTTACAGACTAAAGTTCTCTACCATCCAGTGAAATATCCCAGAATATATGGAATGCCACAACATAATGTACATGGGAGTGTAAGCCTAACAATTATCCGAACACTAGACTTCTTGAGCTCCCATTCTCTCTCTCTGTGGTGTAGTTTAACCAAATGGCATTCCCATGAGCCTCAGCTGTACTTGTTAGCATATTTAGACTACACTGTAATGGTAAATAGTTACAACATCCATCTCATGTTAACATTTCACCTGGAATACAGCTAATAACTGGATTTCTAATCATGTTGAGTTGACCTTTCCTGATGGATGTTTGTCTTGAACATGTGCACTTTCAGTCGCTTTTGTTTGGTTGATAGGACAAGCAATGCAAGTCCATTTAGCAGATCCCTGTAGGAATAATGGCAGGTTGTTAACAGACACCCTGCAGCTCTCCATCAGGAAGAATTCCCACTTGCCGCAATAAACCACTGGCCTGAAGCTTTCCTCAGCTCTGCTGCACTGAGAGGGCAAATTGGAGGCAGCCTCCCTGCCGCTCTACATGTCCTAATCAACTCATGAAGAACCAGGCAGATCATTACTTCAGTAACTGTCGATATTCATTTTTTGTTTTTTCTTTTCATGTTTACAGTAAGTATTAACATTAAAAGAAAGGGTCAAGTTAACAGTTGGAGTCTTACCATCTCAGTCAGTCATTATATATTTCATATCTATCGTTGCTGTGGCCATGGCCACCCACTGATTTCTACCCACTGTCGACTCTTGTCGTACTGTAGTTATGTTATCAGACAACCTTGTTTCCTCCTCTTGTTTGCAACCACTTCCTCAAAGTCCTGAAGAAACCAAACCTGAAGTTTACATGTTTCTATAGAATTTTTCTTGCTTTATATGCTACCAATTCATCAAAAACTTTAAGAATACCACTTCAAATCTTGACATGAAATCATAACTTGCAGACTAACATGTCTCCTCAAAAGTTCCTCAATAGTTCTTGGCCGTTAACAAATAAAGACCAGTGAAAGATACAGACTTTGTAGCTGTCAGTAATATAATAGGCAATATGCTACTTTGCTGTATTTTTCGATAAATTTATCCAATTTTACAAAGCCAGATTTTTGCAGTGTGGCTGTTTGATTCATCCACTTGGGTTTTCTTTGATTTTCTGTCCTTTCATCACATAAAGCTCAAGCAAATGCCTCCCAACATAAGGCTTGTTATGAAGGATTTCTCTCTACCAAAATCGGGAGAACTTTGACATGATTATGGGGAAAGCACTGTGCCTGAGCAAAGCCTCAGAATTGCCATCAAAAGAAGGAACTTCATATACTGATAAAGAGGCTTGTTGGCTAGAAAAGGCCTCATCTTTCCAATTGAACCACTGACCTTCAGCAACTTCAGCATCATGGCAGTCCTCATTTACAGCTGTGATCCCTGGAAACCAAACATCCAAAACATCCGTCATCCTGGATAAATTATTCATAACCGAGCTGCCAGGGAGACAGCAGGACTGATGCATTTGTTTTGCTTGTCCTCTCGCTTCCCTCCGCATGTCTCTCAACATTTCTCAAAGCATTTTATATTTGGTGCACAACAGGAACAACAAGGTGACAACTGTTCTTCCAAATGCTCCGAGTCAAACACATCTTCCATCCCAGTAACCCACAGTGATCTGATGAATTGAGGACGAGTTTGTTTATTATAGCTGCAGCTTGTGCATTCGGATTTATTGAGAATCCATAACTTGTTTAAGAATTTACCCACTGTATAGCAAATCTGTTGCAGAATGAAATTCAATATCAGATGACTAACTTGCTTTGGGATACACTCATGTGGTTTTTAAACTTTTATTTTCTTATCTTTTCTAGGTGACATTCTACATTTCTACAGTCTGGTGTAATAGCAAATAGCAGAAACAGGTCTAACATATTGCAACACACATGAACCAGAGTTATGCAAGGTGTGGTGTGGCTGCAGTGAGCAAGCATGATGCTCACGTCTGAACAAGTTTGCTTCTGCTTTTTTATCACGAGACAAGGTATTAATTAGACAATGCAGAACCAGATTTTTTTCCTTTGCTATATAGCATTTATAAAGGACAGATATACTATATGTATGTACACATTTGCCTCTCTTACCCATAAGCAACAAATAAAGATATTTATTATTGTCAGCTTGGCCAACATCATCTTCTCGCCCACTTTCTCAATAGAGTCCAGGGAAAAGTCTAGCACAGAGCTGACCCCAGACCAGCTTGTTCTGTCAGGGATATGCAGCATTTACCACTAATTGAACAACATGTCTTAAAGCAAGGTTTGACTTCCTGTAACTGTCAGGCTTTCACAAGATGAAGCTTGATGATTCAGAAAGTAAACTATTTACATTCCCTGAGGACTTAATTGATGCATGCATTTGAATGAGAGTTCAACTTTCCTCTCTCCTAGACTAAAACATTCAAGCACATTCTGTATACTTTGCAGCACTCACACACTTCAGGACACTTTTTAAGGCGTGGTAACTGTTTGTGTCTGACTGTGGTGATTCCCTCATGGAGAATTTTTTACTGTGAGATACAAGAATACACAGCAACTGTTGCAGGAATGAGCGCTTTTGACATTTACACACACACATATACACACACATCCAGGATATCAACACATCTAAATCTGTTTATCTGCTGTATTATTCCACTCAGCTCACAAAGATGTTGTCATGATTTCATCCAACTTCCTGCAGGCACACTGGGAAACAGCAACATAATCTGCACTGACTCACCAGCAGACTTTAAAAAAAAAATTTCCATCAGTGGAACACAATTAAAGGACACAAAGCTCAATAGCTGTGAAGCTGTCAGGAAATATAAAACTGACTGCAGCGTTGTGTGGCATGCAACATCCCACGATAAAAAACAGGTCAGGATTTGAAGTATACACTTGAATTTTCTTAGGGGAAAAAAGACGAAAAAGATTTTCACCTTCAAAAAATGTTTGTGACATCAACCCTTAGGAATTTGTCTGCATTTGATTACTGCTCATGTTAGCTGTTAGCAGGGTGTGTCTTCCTGTAGTACCTCCACAGATTAGGAAGACTTTCAAAACTTTTCCACTTACTCAACCATAGATGCACTCTTGTTTAAGTTAATGTGGCATCATGTCATTGCAGTTCAGCCTTTGTGAGGACAGACAGCTGTTTGGTTTTTTTTGTAGTTGTTGAGAAGGTGCCTGTGAGGGCGGTACCAGTACTTTTCCCACTTCGTCATGCCAGCTTTTCAAGTTGCTTCATGACTCCTCTGAGGTAATTTAAGAGGGTGAAAAGAACGCATACTAGAATTTGCAGGCTACCTGACAGCAGCAGCACACCACAAGGTATGGTTTCCTCCTTCACTCTCTACATGACACACACACATATCAGTATAT
>JBBBVU010000019.1:7384322-7398229 GCA_037177055.1 Atherinosoma microstoma
AGAGTTTTAAAACCAGATTGAAACACCTCAAGGACATCATGTTTATCTAAAAATGACTTGAGTTGAGCATAAACAACTTTTTCTAAAATTTTAGAAACAAAAGGGAACTCACAATGTTTACCAAGATCAAGGAATTTCTTTATTATTAGTTAGGGAGACTGCAACATAAAATCATTTGTGGGTTGAAGTGGACTTCCTTTTCAGGTAGCCAAACCCCAAATTTCACAAAGAAATTCTGCAATGCCTAAAGGTGAAAAAACTAATTCTAAAGACAATGATGGTGCGACTACCTATGTGTCAAAGTGAATGTGATAAACCAATGTTACTCAGGATCTTTGCACTCTCTTTCTGCAAACCGTCACTGTCACCTTCACCTTCACCTTCACCCGGCCGTTATTGACAGTTGCTCACCCCGCTCTGTTCTGGCAGGCCTCTATGCAACGCAGTTACTATTTCAACTGCACTTGGAATCCGGGGTAGCATCCAGCTCTGCTCTATAGCAGCTTCACGCGCCTAGAGTTTGAAGATTATACAGATTCAGACTAAGTAATATTGTTTTATCTGATTACTTCATCACATTCATTTTGTCACAGAGGTAGTTGCATCCAGTGTCATTTAATGGACCAATCTGGTCGCACCATCAACCAGTCTTTGAAATCTATCTACCCCCCTTTAAGAGCCTGTAGCGGAGCAGAAGGACAGAAAGCCATCTGCTCTCTGATTGGACAGTTTGGTCTGTCATCATCCAATCAGATAAAGGTGGAAAGACAGGGCCAAAAGTCTGCCTCTACAACTTCTTGCAGCTGGTTTTTGCTTTGCATTTGTGAACAGATAAAGCACTTCTATTTCTCTTTACAAATACATATCTTTGTGACAACCATGCAAATACTTTTCTACACATTCACAAGCTGGAATTCTCAGGCAGATTATTTTAACAGGTTGACTAAAACTTGATTTAGAAATATGAACTCTGAACTTATTTACAATCATTTATAGCTGCAAAATCTTTACGGCTTTACATTGAGCCCATAAGTTTTGATTATAATAAACAGGAAAGCAGTTTATGAAAAATTTTAATATATAAAAGAAATTTCTCTCCCTGTCCATGCCGAGAGGACACGGTGTCCATGTTATACTTGTTTTGTATGGACTTTCATAGTTGCTCAACGCCTTTGCCAGACATTCTTTAAAACTATCCATCCAACCTTGATGAATCTTTTGCATTAGTGGAAAAGCAGAAATGAGAACTTTTCACTTTCCGCTATTTTGCAATAACCATGCTCACTTCAAATTTCTGTCCAATCACACAATAGTTCACAGAAACCACACAAGAAAAAAGTTTTGTCCAGATGATGTGTCAAGAACAAGCTGTGGGAACTCCCAAACTTGGGCTGCAAAAAAAAAAGAAAGAAAGAAAAAGAAAGAAAGAAAAAAAAGATGTCATTCTTTCTTGCAGTCCTGGGAGAGAGAACAAATTATTTATTCTTGGAGAGTATGTAGCCTCATGATTGGCAGCAACTCAGGCACTTTCCGTACGGAAACAAGTTTAGGACATTTCGTCCACATAGAACCGGGAGTCTGAAAACTGCTTCCCAAAGTGAAAAGCTTCGCAAAAGCCACACTTTTTTTTTTACGACCGGATCACACAATCACCCCAGAGCTCTTTCAAATCACTACCTGTCAATATTTATAAGCTCATGTTGACATTCTAACATCTCATGAAATTCAGTCATCTGAAAAGAGGCTATTGTTTAGTTTGGGAAACCACAAGTTAAAATGGAGCCTGACGACTTAACCATGCAGGACCAAATATCTAAGCTGTTGATGTGGGCGAGTAGACTGTTCAGCCCTCAAATAGCAGGTCTGCATGTGTGTCATATTTCAGATTGACACAGACCTATAGAGCCTTTGAGATTGATACCAACGTTTAGTTATTAGTTTCCTGGATATCTAAGCGGTACCCCACGATTAATGTTTTTAATCAATAATTTTATTGAATATCAACAACTCTCCTTGGATGCTTATCAATAATAACCAGCCCCTACCTGTTCCCAACACAAGTATCTACGGTTTACGTTGCCCCTTGAGTTGGGGTTTGTTCGATGGAGTCGAGAATAGCTGCACTTCACACTTTTATAAAGTGGGACAATAAGGTAGGAAGTGTAGGAAAGAATGCTTTTCTATGTGTTTTTTATTTTATGAGGCTTCCAGCTACTTTGGGCCAGAGATCCCCTTGCCCTGCCCCTTTGCCTGGTCTATTCATTCCTGTGATTTAAATAATGAATAGTCTGTGTTTTTCAAGAGGAGTGCTTGGGTCATCATTCGCTGTCACGAAGAACTTTTCTACACAGCTGAGATGAAAATGGATTTTTTTCCCTTTTCCTTTTAGCAATGTCACCTTGATGGAATCACAAGACTGTTTCAGGTTTTCTCAGGAGTCATTGTACAGAGGTGTCTTGTGCTCACTTTGATGTGCTATGTCATGTAAGGTGTCAGTTGACTGTTAGACTTCCAAATCAGGAAAAAATAAGTACATTTCCTGTCTTCAGGTGCGTAGAGAGATACTGCAGGAGCCCATTTAAGCAGCAGTAGAATGAGACGCTCTCCCCAATGACCATTAATTTAGAACAAGAAGTATCTTCTAAGTTATGTGGTCTTATTTTGGGAACACAGACCTGATTAGCATACTCTCCCACTGCACAAGTCCTCTTTTTGTGGCGCTCTGATGATTTGCACATTTATTTTCGTGGATTTATTGTAGTTTCTCTACAGATTTACCAAAGTCCAGTTGCTTCTCCATTCCCCTACCATTCTTCAGCCCTCTCACACATCCTCCGACCTTCAGACCGCTCAGCTGCAGCTCTGTAGCAGTAATTAACAGCAGTGTTACATCTAGGGAGATACTGCGAGCTATGTCAGAAAATTAGGCTGTGGAATAATGAGGGTTGAGGGACATGTACTGTTCTGCTGGTTTGTGGCATCACATTAAAATCAAAGGACTTTCACAGCTAATTGGAGAGGGGTTAAACTGCTTGGCTGCCTCACCCCTGTCCCGAGCCCAAAACCGCCCCTAGGAGATAAATGCCTCCCTTTTTACTGTAATTTTCCTTTTCATTTCCATACCAAAGTAAGTTTTTTTTTTGTCTTTTTACAGGGAATCTGCAATCTTTAGACTCTGGTGAGGTAACTTTAGTTGTTCTCTATTCAAAGGTTAATATAAACTATGAGCAATCACTTCTCTTTCTTGTTTTCTAGAAACTGGATAGACCACCCACCTGGGTTGTTTTAATGTTTTTTTGAATAGTCACAGTTGCCTCAATGTCCTCACAACTGGCCATAAGATACCCACTGTATGAATCAATGCAATCTTCCTTCATTTGAGTCGAATTAGCACAGCATGAAAAAGGAGACACCCTCCTCTCCTGCCTCTCCCTGGTTACATGATGGCATCAGCAGCATGACTCTGTATAATGAGCACAGCCACGGTCCACTGCTTAGAAGAATACAGTAAACACACACCCTCTCCTCTGTGTTTGGGCTCTTGCAGTGCAGCTGAGGATGACTGCACAGCGGCTAATTACAAGTAAGCTGTTGTATTTATGTGTGTATTTAGGGGAAAGTCAAACCCAAATTGAGTGTCTTTTGATTTAGAAGTCATAATATAATACACTGCAGTGTTTGATTTCCACACATGATGCATTCATAAAGTGGCAATTGTGATTTTAAAAAAAAAAGAAAAGAAGAAACTATTTGTTTTAATTATAGTAACTTTTTATTAATTTCTTTTAGTAAGGCTCCTGTAAATTATTTTTATAAACTAATATTAAAGGGGATTGGTGCCACAATATCATTGGCCTGCATATTAAACCTTTAATGAAGCATAATGACATATGTGTTATGATGATTATGTACTAACTAAGTATAGAGTGATGGTAGATGTGCTGCAGTGTTTTCACTTTTATCTTAATGCTGCCATACAGCCACAATGCATATTTTCAAGATTTTTTTTCTTAAGCAATGAAGAAACTTTTTCTTACGACCAACCATGAATGACAACACACCTACAGCCATGTTCGACAGTGTCGGTCAGCAGTTTTGGTACCCAAAAATTGTACAAAAATAAAAATTTGAATATTGTCAGAAATTAATCCAAATAAAAAAAAGTTTTTTTAAATAGTCTGAATATTTGAATTAAACATTCAAAGCTGTTGAACAACTATATAAGCCTTCTAAAATATAATGAAATTATAATCATAAAAGGCATGGTTGTAACTGTCTTTGGCATCCCTTTGATGCATTTAAATTGGTTTGTAAGAAAAATTATAACAGAAAAAAAGATTTACATTCTCTTCATTTTTCTATTCATATGACCTGACTTAACCAATTATTTAGGAGTAAAAAGAGACTGAGTATTACATTTATCCCCCTCCATTCCCCATTCTCTCCACGCTAAGACAAAAGAGCTGCGTGAAAGAATCTGACATAACATTGTAAAAACAAAGTATTTCAAAAGATTTGCAGGGAGTCAGCAAAGATTTTGAATTGCCCGTTTGTTAGTTTCATGATGTCCAAAGTTTCATGTTTATATGGCAGAACAAACTCAGCTTTGATTTAACAAATCTGAAATGATTTCAGAACCTGCATACATACATAAGTTGGGCTCCAGAGGCAAAGGAACACAGCAGGACTGAAAGAAAGGCAGAAAAAGATAAGACTGACTTTTGCAAACAGCTTCATTGCTAAACCATTGGGTTTCTGGGATCGTCTTAAGTGAACTAAAGAAGTGGAACTGTTTGGGAGTGCAGTGCAATTTGCATTGGTAACACAATAAAGCCTGTTGATTTTCTCCACGTCCTGTAAAATTTGCTGGAGTTTCAGTCAACATATTTTCATTCCTAACTCATCAAATGCCTTCTCTTGGTCAAGAACCCTTTTGCGTCAGTTTTTAATGCTTGGTGTAACCCTTTTTCATCAATTTCTGACCCACAAGGATCTTATGTGCAGTTGTATGATGCAAGATATCCTTCTGAGACACCAGGTGATGAACAAGGTTCTAGCAAGACACTGATGACGCGATTTGGCAATAAACATATGAACCTTTGGTTAAGGAAGGTTCATATGTTTATGGTTTAGGAAAACATCATTGTTAGACAATGTAAAACACAATAAAAGACATTTTATCCTGATAAACTTTTTTCCGCATTGTAGAAAACCACATCATGACCGTCATCTGCATGTCCAAAAGCGATTTGGGATCAAGTGCTATATTCAAAACTACTGCAACAGGCTCCTGACCAAACATGAGTTATAAGAGAGAATGGATTGGTTCTTCTTACACACTGTGAGACTGCTTTGCTGTATCTGGGACTGGAGGCATTAAATGTAGGAAGGGCATGTTGCAATTCAGAAGATTTTGAAATTGGCATCTACTCATTTTAAAAATGAAATTTGTTACCCAGCATGAAGAAAATTGATAAAAGGTGAACACCTTTGTTCTCTCAACAGGACTGCAGCCAGAAATATATATCCAGCAGCTTTTCTGAGTTAAACCCTACAAAAACATTAGTAAAGAGCTGAAATCTGCATTTGCCAAAATTACTCAAGCAGTGAAAGAGGTAGAGAAACATTCAGTAGATAGTTACAAGTGTCTTGATTGTGATGAGATGGTTTTGTTACATAAGATTCTGCAACAAAACATTAATGAAGGATGTCTATCTGTGGTCAGAGCACTATTAAAGGAGTCAATTTATTTCCTTTTCATCACAAGCAGACACAATTTCCTGAGGTCTTGATTAATTGTCTATAACTCGCTCTGTTCAGAATACTAGAGACACTGCTGCCGCTCCTTTTACTTCTATTAATTTACATGTCTACTCAAGCAGATTATTTAGGGGGTCATGGAGTGATCCACGACTCCACTCCGCCCCTCTTTTCCTCAGGGTCTGCCTCTTTTGAGATCTGTAGTAGCTACTTAGTAGCTCATGGGGCACATTATTACTGTATGAGAGAACATACAGTAATTAGCCCGAAAGCTCAGACCACACACCAAAAACACTTAAATGGTCATTTTATTATTAATTTTTTTAATATATTTTTCCCTAGTCTGCAATTAGACCATGGAGAGAAAGGCTGCAGATCCCTATTTTGCCCACAATGTTGTCGCAAGTCATATATTAAAGTTGTTAAAAAATGCACTGCAGAATGAAATGTAACACCACTGACAACTTGCCTTGTAATTCCTCCACATATTGGCTCCATAAACTTTTGACTTTACAGTCATTTTGTTCCTTTGTGTTTTGTTTATGTTTTCAGCAGCTAACATTAAGAAGTATTGCTTATATATTTCACCAATGTCTGTTTCTGTAACAGCAGTTACTGTGCTGTAGTGATGGTACAAAAAACAGGAAGTAAGAATTTTCAAACTCACCTGGGACTGAACAACTCCTTCACTGATGCATTTTCAGATCTACAAGGCTCAGTAATGCCAAGGTTGACTTCATGCTACATTTCTGAGTTGTTGGTGACTTCAGACAATGAATATTCTAAAGCATAGAAAAAAAGTGACATTTAAGGGGATCCATAATGCATCCCCATAAAATTTCTGCTATGGTATTTTACTTTTTTTTGTTGGTTTTATTTTGTGCATAATAATGGATGTTTTATTAGAATATTACTATTGAAGACAGAAAATTGTAGATATTCTGACTGATACTAAAATACTATGCATTAGTACTACTCAAAGACTACCCAAATTGAATGAAAATGACACATTTTGAAATGTTGCAACATTGCACCTGATTTTTTTCAAATCTAGTAGCATTAAAATAGCACTAATGCATATAATACATTACATATTTTCTAGAACCCATTTTTCAGTATTCTGATGATTTTACTTATACCTTATATTTGAAATCACACTGTGCAGCAGCTGATTTCCTAACGACTGCACAATTACTTTCTCTTTGTCATCTTTCAAAATGATTTGTCGAATTAAATGACAAATATCAGGTAACAGAGACACCTTCACACACCCTCTGTTGTATTATATTTGGCAAATTCTCTTATTAGGCAGCAATTCTCTCACACTGAGGCTTGGAAATAGAACTTTTCATGTTTATCTTTTGCCTAATAAGATGTTGTACAATTTTCCTGCCGCTACTATTGTTAGGCGTCGATTTTCTTCTCTCTTTTTGTTTTTTTACATTATCATTTGTGTGGGCGAGAAACTCTGCTTTCACTGTCAGCCATTAACAGGAGTCACAATTGGTTCTGACAGATGAAAGAGACAAATTCATTCAAAACCAGTAATAGAATTTGAAGTGCTCCCGTCTCTACATGAGGGGGCTGCGTTCTTGGAATCTGCTTATTTCACTGAAAATGTGGCCAGTACTGGAAGATAAACAAATCAACAAAAATCAACTCACAAACTATTTTTTCCCCCAGTCATCCTACTATACATGAATAGCATCAAAATGGTTATGAATGCTTTTAGAAATAACATGTTGGTATTTTTCCTAGAGTATTTTGGCTGATTTACTGTGATAATTATTTTAAACATTCAAATATACAAACATCATTACACATAGATTTTTTCTTTTCTTTTTTTTCTCACTTATGACAAAATTACACTGAAAATCCATATAATTGGATTCTGCAAAAGCAGAGAAAGCTCAAATGTCCTTTTAATGTACTAATTCATCAAGTCACTTTACTCAAAATGTCATGAGACTCCATTATAACTGCCTGTCTCCATTTACACTTCATCCTCTAGTCTCTTTATTGTGCTTTCCAATTATATCCCCAGCCCAGGCGATACCGTTGATATGGGAAGGAGGCCATTTCTTTGTTCAGACCCCAAAGGGGGGCTGGAACAGGCTACAATGCATTTCTCTTGTTGCAAGTTTTCATGTAGCACGTTAAAGGGGTTGGTCAGTTTCCTTTTTAGATTACATTAAATAAAGATTTTTTCATATGAACTCCAGTAGATGAGATTGAATAAAACCCCATTTAAACATTCATGTGCGTTTTGGGCAGTCCACTGTGATGGAGAACAGTTGGATTTCATAAATACAGAATATAACATATCACACCAGAAAATGATTTCAATGATTTGGAAGATATAAACCTTTTTTCAAACTTGTCAGAAACTAAAAGAAAAGTTTTTTTTTTTTAAAAAGCTATAGCTTTTACTTTGGATTCATGCATTCAAATCTACTGTAACGTGGACCTATTTTGATTAGGTTAAAGTTCAAATATGCTCTTTCATTTATTTGTATTTAATGTATATTCAGAGGCCAAATACTTTGCTATCGAATTTAATGTTAAAAAAGCTCATGGTAACTTCATAAAAAAAGCATTCTTATTCTGTTGAGCTTTCTGCTTTTGCAGTGAAATCTCACATTAAGCACCAAGGTTACTGAATTGTAAAAAGTATAAATTAAGGCAGTTAAATGATAACAGTAACAATGGAGAAGTGATACACTAAAGGAACATATCATACATACAAAGTTTACCCAACTATCCAAGTTTTTACTTCCTTTCCACCATTAAAAAAAAAAAATGCAGCTTTTAAATGCGCTTGAACAAAAGAAACCTCTCAACCCCAGTATTTTAAGACCCCTGACACTGAGAAATACATCTGGTCTTTTTTTTATTTGAAAACTTTGGATTTACAGTTTTAGCAATTAATATAAGGACATATACTTTGTGGTTATTACTTATTTATGTCAATTTGGGTTCTTTTTTATATTAATCCATCCCCTATCTCATCAGTTTTTTTACCCATACAGCAGGAAGAGAAACATCAGCCGGTGCTGCCAGGATTTATTTAACATGAATGTCAAATGACAATATTAACTTAAAAAAAAGACAAAAAATTCTATTAAAAACTGTCTTCTTATGGCTGGGGGCAAGGTTGACACAAACAAATAAAGATGAGAGTTTTTTTTACCCCGCATTCAATCAGTACCAAAAAGTAAACAATCAACATAGACAAACAGACAAATGTAGAAATCCAGCCCATTACATCACCTAATGGAGACGTCACAAGAAAGACAGCAGGCATATTGTCAATGGGATGGGATGAAGAATATAAACTATTATTTCACTTGATAACAACTAAAAGCACTAGACTTAAGGTGAATGCTTTAAAAAAAGAGAGAAACATGGACTCCAATTGCATTTTACTTAAATATTTTGTGTTGGTTCAAAAACACTGTCAAATATGGCAAGCTCATTTATCTATTTTTGAGTAGTACATTATCAAGAGACATAAGAGACATGCTACAAAATGTTATCATAGAAATATATAGATAGAATATTTTATCATCACAAGCTTTTCTGCAATGGTGTATCTTTGAAAGACCATGTGAAACAGGTGACCGGCATATTCTGCATGTTTGAGTGTAACTGTTCAGTTTATGGCCATGTATTAGCTACTTTATCTGTGTATATTCACTTTAAAAGTTCATGGACACATAATCAGAAATAAGATAAAAGTGAATAAAGAAATTGGATCATTAAGGTTATGTGTCACTAATCAACAGATTTGTGTTTTGAACTATCTGCTTATTTTGATTAAATAGATATACTTTGACTTTTTACTAGCAGTGCATGTATGCCACTTGGACAAAGGAAATAGTTTCTGCATGTTTCAATGGAAATAACTAAAGACACTCTCATATCTGTGTAATAAATATGAAGATATTACAAGAACCAAATTAGCATAGCTTAGCATAATGACAGGGAGAAAGGGGAAATGATGAGCCTGGCTCTGTCCAGAGGGACCAAAACCACCTGGCTTTATGGGTTATATGCTTTAATGGCCTGTGTCTCCTTGTTTGAAGTCTATTGTGCAACTGTATGATGAGAAAACCATCTTTTATATTTAGTGTGGAATCCATCTTTTCCTGTAAGTCTCACCAAGAAAATAGCTCTATATATCCCAAAATTCAAAACTATTCCTTTAAGCCTTTTTATATATCACTATCCCCATCTTTGCTTCTAGTCTTATTAGCATTCCCTCCAGAGAACACATTATGGCTGACATGCTGCCATAGCACACGTATATCGAGTAAAATCATCTCAGAAGCCATCACAAGTTGAAGATCCAAAATGCCTGTAATTTAGTGTATGGTGGACATTAGATTAGTCTTCTCATAAATCCATTAAAATCGAGTGAGGACTAAAGAAAAAAATCATAAACTCTGTGCAGCATCTGCAGCAGCTCAAATCTGCATTCTTTCTCAATAATGAAATTTAAAAGAAAGCCCTTGAGAGATTAGGGATTCCCCTTTGCCAACAGATGTTTGCGAAATGAAAGAGTTTCAAAGACGGAAGGCCAGGGGAGGGGTGGGAGAGGCAGGGCAAGGAAACAGCCAGAGTGTAATCTTGAGATGGAGGGAAAATGTTTGAGTTCTCTCAGCATTTGTGCATTGAGGCTGAGGGGACAATAGAGTAGGCTGATTTCTACATTGTAAATGTATTAGAGTGCAATCTCCCAGCAGAGGAGTGCTGCATCAGGATCAAGACTTAAACAATGTTGCCTTGTCTTTATCTTGCCGCCACACTCTCCGACAGACCTGCTGGAATTGACTCGCAGTCAGTTATTCCCAAAAGCCTGAATCACAAACAGCTCCCACTCATTCAAGTGCAACTTCATTACTGCTTGCAATACGCTGCTTGGATTGAAGTATACATTTCTCTTACATTCCCTGACTTGTGTGACATTTGCATCATAATTAAGTTTACTCTGTGGTTTTTTTTGTGGTTTTTTTATGTCTGTTCCTTCAGTTGTAAAACCTTTAGTTAAAGTTAACTCTACATAACCTTTGACAACAAGCTCTGACCTTCAGCGATGATAAAACATCAAACCACGCTTAAACCTGAGAGAGAAATTGCCTCAAGATGGGAGATGCAATCTTCGATTCACCCTCTGTACAATTTCAACAAAAAGAACACTTGTTAAAGACCTCTACTTTATTGGGCCGAGGCTGTCACATCTGATTAAGCTCACTGGAACCGAGTGGGCGACCCAGGGACAGCAGGGAGACCAGGAGATTGGTCCGTGCCATACTTGTGTGACATTGAAACACACTTTTTGCTCTGTTTTCACCAGATGATCTTTCTAAGCCGCAGTAGAAAATAAAAATGTCACACCCTCAAAAGCTGGAGACCTTTAACTTCACCAATATTACAACTGTTAAAAGTCATCTCTGAATGACAAGCTGGACAATAGTGTGGCTCCCGCATTTGATGGAGCACCTTCAACTTTAGCAACTCCCGTGAAACCAAGGGAAGATTTCCAGTGTGGAATCACAGATGAACACATAAGTGCACGCTGACAGACGAGTCTTAATTGTTACCTCTGGCAAATGGCACTTCACACAACAGAACAAAAGCTCTCCTCCCAGTGCCCTGTTTGATGCAATGTGACAATGACCTTGCTGCAGTGCACCTTCTGCAAGATCCTTAGGAGTTTATCTTGACAGACTCCCAAAGACTGTCTCTCAGGTGTCGCACTGATAGACCAATTCATTTAACTCTGTCACGATCCGAGGCTTTAGAAGCTGCTGCTTGATGAATCTCTATTGTTCCTCCGGCTTTCTGACTGTTTGTGCTCCTTGAGGCGAGCTACATTACTGTTTCAATAGCCTTTAGACTGTTACCACATGAAAAAATGGGTCTGTTTTTAATGAGTGCTGTCCTTTCTGTCCTGTGTGTGACTCCATGGTAATAAGATGCACTGCTGGATAAATGGAACTGAGATTGCCTGAAATCTTGAGGGTTTAAGAAATAGTTTAAGCATCCAAATACACTACCAGTAAATAAAACACAGCAAATCAAATTCTTTGTGAAATATTTTTGATTAAAAACCCTGCAGAAAATAACTTCTGTTTAACATTTTGGTAAGTATGCTTCTTAGAGTTAAATGAGAGGAGTAAAGCCACTTTCATGAAGTTTGTACAATGACATATGAAGCTAGAAGCAACAACAGATTCAGCATCATTTTTCCAGTGTCAGGAAAAATGTGTTGCCATTCAAGGTTTCTGGAAACCACCACAAAAGTGGTGAAGTGAAACATTTGAAAAATAACCTGATAGGGTTAGGATCCCATCATTGGCTCAGCCACTGAAGAGTATCCTTGTTTTTTACTATTGTTCATCAGTAGAATGAAGTGGTGTTTGTGCTGAATACAAACAGAAACTTACTGGTCCCTTTCTTAAGTTCACCTTGCAAGTACTGGATTGGACCCCCTTTGTTATCTTCAGATCTGCCCAAACTTTTCATGGCATCGATTCAACGAGGTGTTGGAAACATTCCTCAGAGATTTTGGTCCATATTGACACAACAGCAACATGTTGTTGCTGATATGAATCTCTTATTTCACCACATCCCCAAGGCAGTGTCAAATCCCCAGTCCAATCCAACTTTATTTATAAAGCACCTTAAACACAATAATGTTAACTAAATTACTGTACAGAAAAGAAATAGCAAAATGATACAAAAAAAAAAAAAAACACATAGCAAATATACTAAAACACAGGTTAAACAAAAAAGTAACTGATAAGATCTGGTAACTGTGGAGGCTATTACTTGGGTAGGAAGTGGTGTTTTAACCATGCTGAATTAGTACTAAGGTGCCCAAACTGTGCCAAGATAATACTCCCATTACACTACCATCAGCCTGAACCATTGATTCAAAGCAGGATGGATCCATGCTCTCATGTTGTTTATGCCAAATTTTGACCCTACCATCTGAATGCTGCAACTGAAATGGAGACTCAAGACCAGGCAATTTTTTTCCAAACTAATATTGTCCAATTTAAGTGAACCTCTGCAAACTGTAAAGACATTTTTATCCAAACAGCTGCCATTCATTGGGTATTTTCTCTTTTTCAGACCATTCTCTGTAAACTTAGAGATGGATGTGTGGAAATCCAGGTTAATCGGTATTTTCTAAAATACTCAGACCGGCCTGTCAGGGTGGATCACATGCCCTTCTTTACACCTTTCTCCCCCCGATCTTTCTGGTACAGGTTGATTTATGTTTCACCCTTTTCCCAAATCGCAGCTAAAAGCACTTTAAAAAGCCAAAATCTAGCGTTCTGTGCATTCTTGAAGCTTATATTGTTTGTACTAGAGATGAAGCCTCAGTATTTGTCTACAAATTTACACCATACTGTAATGCTTTAGATATTTTATGTAAAGTACTTAGAATTTTCTTGTACGTTAAATCTGCTATACAAATAAACTTCCTTTGCCTTCTTCCTGAAGAGTGCTCCTTACTTGAAAGGATATTGTGAAGGCTGTGTTCTTTTCAGTGTGCTCATCAACTGTTGTCTTCCATGGACTCTTTTGTTAGATTTATTTGAATTTTGCAGCTTAAAGATGGCGTGTCTGTTGAAATCAGCTCCAGACAATTTACTTTCCCAATTAATCTATTCATAAAAAAAGCTTCTGAGTCAACTGTTTAATTATATGTAACCCACTTTAAAATACTTGATTTACTATAGAGCTATTAATCCCAAATCCTGACAGTCCCCATTTCAAGATTAATATGTTACTGTAACCTGCCTAGTTTTGGTCAGCAGCTAAAACAAAACAATTATGCAGTGTTCAGTTAAACCTTACTGTATCAATAAAGGGGGACAAGGGAAAAGGTTTTAAAAAGTCCTAAGAAAAATGGCCAACACAGTGCTGGACTTCAACCCATTACAGATCCTAAGGAATGCCTGCAAAATTACATTGACTTTGTCATTCAATTAAATTAAATTAAATTCAGCTTTATTTGTATATAGCGCCAATTTATGACAATGTCATCTCAGGGCACTTCACAGACTATCAGTTTGAGCCAATCTGATTGTCATACATTGATTCATACAAGCCAATTCATAACAAATAGCCTA
>JBBBVU010000019.1:7408671-7425034 GCA_037177055.1 Atherinosoma microstoma
CACACACACACACACACACACACACACACACACACACACACACACACACACACACACACACACACACAAACAAACAATGAAAGTGAAAAGTATCTGGGTGATATGCTGGTAAGGCTTGCTGTCAAAAGCTTGTAACATTTGGCACCTCTCACAGAAATCCTAATTCAAAATCTTAGGTGCTGGAAAAACAACAAATAAAGCAGAAATAAATAAACTGGAAATGCATAAAGATGCAATCCAATATGTAGCCTCAAGCACTTCCTTTAATCCATACTATGTGTTAAAGTAAAGAACAATGGCAATTTTTTTTTGTGATTTTCCACGCCAAATTAATGTCATGCGTCAATACATTCTCATTCCTTGTTGACTATTTGTTGTTAGACATTTAAAGTTTACGAAGTTGGGGGTTAGACTTGCAGTCAAAATAGTCAAATCTACAACTTTGGCTAACTGTACTATGTACTCAATACTCAATACAATATACAATAAAATATTCATGAACTAGAATAGAATAAAAGAGAAAATGCTAAACATCTATATGTTATACATTAGATATCAAGTTATAGTTGATAATTAGTTGGTGGCCTCATTAATTTCAAACAAATGCAACATTTCAACTCTGACTGTACACCAATCATGTATCATTGTTAAATATCTTCACATTTAACTTGTATATGGTAGCACAACGGTGTGGTGGTTAAAACACTGTTGCCTCATAGCAACAAGGTTCCTGGTTCAAACCTTGGCTGGAGCCTTTCTAAGGCCAGAGAGAGCCTACATATTGGATGTGGGTTCCTCTCACTGTCCAAAACCAAGCATATTAGATTGATTAATGTTTCTAAATTCTCCCTAGAACTGTGTGAGTGGTTGTTTGCCCTGTGATACACTGGCGACCTGTTCAAGATCCAAGGTGCACATTGCTTATCTGCCATTTTTGCCTAATAGCAAAAGGCAGGGTACTCATTGGATTTAATGGGTGTGTCCAAACTTTTGACTGGTATATCCAACAGATTTTCTTTATTTTTTATCAATCTTTATTTTTACAGGTAGTCCCATTGAGAAACATAAACTCATTTACAAGAAAGATCTGCATACCTAACCTAACATGTATGTCTTTGGATGGTGGGAGGAGGCCAAAATGCCAAGAGAGAACAGAGGAAAACATTAAAACTCTACACAGAAAGGTCACTGTGTGAACCCCTCCCCAACTCAACACATTGATACTTAGTCAGGAGTGTGCTGTGTCAGCTTTGAATACAGAACGTTTCCCCAAAGCATGACTTTTGGATGTGCAGAGCTTCCCAAAGTGATAAAATAACAGTCCAAGACATGTTACTAATGTAACATGGAAAAAAGTCAGAAGTCCAACAAAACCTCCCATGACAAAATGTTTTATATTTATGTTTAATATCTAACCACAATGTTTTACTAAGTTTAACCAAGTCATGTTACCTCCAAGTTTTGCCTTACTTTAACTAAGCAAAGATTTTCGTGCCTTCAACAAACCAAACACCAACTGGGTTTCTATTGCTGTTTTTGATTCACACTGAGAAGATGTGAAAAAGAAAAAGTGAACAGAAACTGTAAAAACTGAAGAAAAAAAAAACATTCCCACAAAAAGACATGTGTTTCCTTGAGGCGTTTGGTGCATGTTTAAAAGAAGATCAATGTGTTTTGGAACATCTTTATAAATCATGTCTCTCCTGCAAAAATTAAAATGGCATGGTCTCCAAAAAATAAAGAGATTCAAATAATTCCTGAAAAAAGCTTTCTCCATTCATTCTTGTAGATGTCCACTACAATTGTTCTTTCATTCTCTTAGAGGTTAAAAGTTAGAATGATTACTTCTGAACATGGCCTATACCTGCATCCTCTGGCAACACTATGCAGCCTTTTTCAATCACCTCAAACCAGACAATGAAGTCAAATGTTAGATTTTTCATATCTTTTCTACAGCTATTCCAAAGACCTCTTCAGATTCGCTTCACGAGTGAATGGAAATCCAACTGAAAGTGAAACTAGCAGTAGCTGGGAAAAAAACAACAAAACTATATGGTGGGAGGTAGAATGAAGTCTGTTGTCTTCTTCCAGCACCATTACTGCCCCCTCCTGACCCCATAAATTATATTCTATCTGTTTTCAAAGTCCCTCAATTGAGTAAGCAACTACTTATCATTCTATTGGCATGGTTACTGTGGTGCCACCTTGTAATTTAATCATATTGTGTATGGCCACAAAGTAATACAAATTAAAAGAGATTGTGCTTATTTCACATATTTCTGTGAGACCATGTTACAATAATTGGTTGTCTGTATTTTGTCACATGTCAACTCTAAGTTCAGTATTTGCTACAATACTATAATACGTCTTTGATTTAAAAAAAGAAAAGAGCTTCCTGCTTACATTGAAGAAAGGGTTCATAATGAAATTTGCAAGTTTGGCAGATACATGTAGTAATACAATGACCTATAAAGGTTAAAGGCTCTATAAAGCAATAAAGTAATCAACTTGGTTGAAAATCTCTATGGATTTGTGCGAAAACAAAAAAAAACAAAAACCCTGATTTATTTGTAGTTATTTGTTCAACAACAATTCACCAGTAACGTTTTCATTTTTTGATACAGTAAAACATGAATGGCTCCTGCTACATATGGATGGGCTGACAGTGAACTCCTCCTGTTGTTTCCCTTTAGCAGATATTTTGACCTGGCAGATCTGAGTGTGGATTAAGAGCACAGCCTGAGCTGCCATGGCTCTCCTGCTTTCTGACACAAATGCTAGCAAGTGGGTGGGTCATTAGGATTCGGATCAGGATGTTGGCTCAGTAGACACAAACTGAGGTGAATGAACATGTCTGTCTGCAGTGAGACACTTTTCTTTCAGAACCTGCTGTGACGAGTCTGGAGGGAAATTGCTGAGAATGACCTCTGTACCTGTCTGTTACCTGCACCTCTATGCAATCTCAAGTATTTACCCCAATATTTTTCCTCTCTTTTAAGATGTTCTTTTCGGATCTTCTCAAGGAAGATGTCACACATTTTCGGGATCTGCTTTGCAGACGTGATATTGCAATATGAAATATGCCACAATTTGATGACAAACTTTCAGTAACATTGATTATTCACACAGATGAAGAAGATTGTCCTTGAAGAATGACGGTCTCTGCAGTGTTGGCAGCCAGTGTCACCAACCACCAAGTCATAATTTTGCTTGCGTGCAAAATTGCATCTGCAAGCATGACAACATTTTCAACACACTGTATATCAATGAGGATTAAGACAATTTATATGTGCTGAATGCATCCAGGGGCACAGTGAGCTGCAGAATCTCCTCATGAGGAAATAAGAGAAAAAAATAAAATGTTCCAAAAAAAGGAGCAGGGTGGATAAAAACCTGCTATAGTAAATTATTTGAAGTCTAACCCTCTTCAAGACAAGTTCTGAACTGCAACTCAGCAAGATTGCCATGCCTTGCCTATAATCAATTTAACCCTCAAGGGAGCACAGAGGTATGGGCTAAATTAATGTAATCTCAATGAATGTTTCTTGAATTTGGTGGTTTTAGTTGGTGAGTAAATTTATCCGCCTCCAGCGTCTGTGGCCTGATAGACAATGAGGATATGAGCATCTGAATCAATAGAGCCAATCCCCAATGATTAGGTCATCCATTAGTTCACTTGATCTTTCGACCTTTTTACATTGCATTAGATGAAAATGTAATCGCTCAATACTCGCTGGAAGATTTGCCCAAATCCATGTCTCTAAAAGGGACATGTTTTGATGCAGCATACACAACTAAGTCCAGTCTTCGTGTTTTGGTTGTAGTGCAAGAGTCAGGGGGACTTAGGCATCCTGGTCTCGTCTCTTGAACATCAAGGCCTCTCTGTTGTGTCTGATACCCAGCCCTCTCATCATGAACTCAAAATGCACTGAAATGCAAACTAGCATATTGTCTGGTATGCATAGCTTACACCGGCGGAGCCTCAGGGAGAGAATTACTGGCCCTGATATGTCTAAGCTCAACAGAAAAAAAAATCAATAAACACAAAGAATTAAAATGGCATAAAGAAAACAATTAACTGCAAGTATAACTCTTGTGCAAAAGTCTTGCTGTCATTGTTAAGCGAAGAATGAATCAAATGCAATAGCACAAACACTAAAAGGAATTCAGTGTGATGATGGAGAAAAATCTGAGCTTCAAGATCACAGTGTGAAAAATTTCACATGCTGTGTTGTTGCTCTGCCAATGCTATACAGTTCGGAGATGGACACAATGAAGGAAATTCTCTTTTTTAAAGCTTGCAAAGCAGAATCAAATAAATTGATGAAGATTTTTTTCTATTGTTTTATAGAAGAGACAGAAAATACTTGACCATTCTTAACTGTTCTGCTGCTGTTCATGTGTATGACTGTGCTTCCCTTAAAGCTAACATATGTTATGACAGCTCTTTAGCGGTGAGAACAGAAACATGTTTTCTTTAAATATCCACTGGGGAAATCAATACCTTGTTTGGAGCTAAAATTGGCCTGTCAATGGTGTAATCATCTGTTCCAATGACAGTAAATGGCAGTTACTGAAACAATAATGCCAACTGCTTGAGATAGACCAGCAGTAAACATCACTGATCAATTTAATCGCTTAAATTTCAGTTAAGAATGTCAACCTATATACAGTATACAGTGTGTGTGTGTGTGTGTGTGTGTGTGTGTGTGTGTGTGTGTGTGTGTGTGTGTGTGTATATATATATGTGTGTGTGTATGTAAAAGGTACACCTCAAGTAGCATAGAGGCATGTGGAAGGGTTAGGGTGTCACAATAAAAGGTGGTGGTGCGGAAATGTGACTCAAGTTTTTGCAATACTAAATATTATGCAATTGTTGAAAAAATTATGATAGGGATTTGTCTGCCATGAGTTATATCATGAATAGTGTTAAAATGCAAAAAAAAAAAAAAAAAGAATAAATAAGTGGATAAACAATTAAAACAGAAGCTAGAATGATTACAAAGAGGACAGTGTGATAAAGTGAAGCAGAATAACTAAACAATAGAAACTTTGTGTTTCTGCAGTAATTTTACCATACAAGCCATATTTTATTCATATTGTTGGTAGTTGCTATTTTTTTCCCTTTAATCTTACATTTTCAATGTAGAATCTGTATTTGACCAGGGTTCCTCTAGCTGCAAATTACATAAATGTAGAATGCAAAGATAAAGGACTGAGAGAAAAAAATGGTATGAAATTGAGGTTTAGATATTGAAAATAAATTGTATTTATTATTAAATTTGTACACAAAATCAGTCCATACTTTTTTAAGGTTTTAAAGCAGCTGTGATATCTCTCCAGTCTTTAGTTCCCTGCAAAGATTGGATTCAGGTTCAGACTCTGGTTAGCTGTAGTCAAAGCATTCTTGATTACATTTGATGACATTATCTTTGATTTTACAGCACACTATAAAAAATCTGAGGACTCCCTGGGCCTTCAGCTAGATGTCAGATGCAGATAGTTCATTTTACTTTGCTAATCCCATCTGTAGTCCTTATGATGAGATGTTGTTGGAAGCAAATTGGGAGCAAATGAAAACTGAGTTAAAAAAAAAGTCATCAAGCATAAACAGTAGCTGAAAAATTTGAATAAGAATTCAATTATTTGCAAATGGTAAAAGCTGGTGTATATTGCTTTGATAACAAAACTTAAAAACTGAAGTATTTAACTAAAACATTTTGTCAAAAGTAAGGGTAAAATGTTTTTTTATACAGAAACAGTTTGATGGATCAGCTGATAAAACTGCTGGGATAGAGTAATGAATAAACAGTAAGTACTGAAAGCATGCTAAGTTTGCTGGTATGGTTAAATGATCCAAATTACCTGCTAATTTTAGCATTGCTTGCTGTATCCACATGTACTCCTTTGAGAGCTAAACTAACTGAGTATAGTGATTGCTTCCACCTTACCTTTATTTCTGTTGACAAACTATGTTGTATTGCCATCACCTGCTGGAATAGAGCTTGATCCAGGAATCTTTTCATTTACAGTAATGCTGTTAAAGTAAAACTGTTTTAATGTTTTATTGTGTTAACTTTGGCATCAGCCAGATATTAGACCAGAAAACACAATCTGTTGATTTATATTCTTGAATACAATTTAAATAATTCAATTTTGATAATAGAAAAAGTCGACATTTGGAGACTAAGGACTTTCACACACCAACATGGCATCAGGAACCACCATTTGGGAAAAAGTTAAACATAAAAATGAACACAATCCAAGCTAGATAAGGGTGAAAAAAAACAAACAAAAACAAAAATCAATCCATTTTCTATTCTGCTTACTCCAATTCAGGGTCATGGGGGAGGTGGAGCCCATCCCAGCAATCAGTAGGCAAGACACCCTGGACAGGTCACCAGTCCATCACAGGGAAGAAACAAAGCATTGCTCACCTTTTGCAGTAATGTTGTTGGCTCACCCTACAGGCATGTGTGTAGTTCCAGAGTATCGATTGTGAGAAATTTGTTTTGGGGGTGGCATTGGAAACTTTTGACCTGTTGTTTATGGAAGAAATCAGGAAGAGCCAGAGATGGAAAATAATAATGAAGTAAAAATGCACATTCAGGATGATCTCTCACTGACCAACTTGAATACGATTTAAAATGCTGAATGGGCAGAAAAAAAGTAAACATTGATGGGGGTTCAGACGTGCAGACTGTGTGCTATACACGGAGAAGAAATGACATGTATTCATCAATGCTCCAGACATTCCCAACATCTGACTGTCAGCCTGGTATATAAGGTCAACGCAATGGCGTTACATATTGTAATGTTCATAGGGGAAATAATCTGGATGGTTTCAAAAGGTAAAAGAAATGGTCAAAATCTACATTTTCCATCCCTAGTTCTCCTCTATGATGCAGCTCCAGTCATGATGCTGATGATGCTTCCACTCCTGTCATAATGTGATGGAGCTGATGCATGCAATATTATACAAACAGTTATCACTCTTGCCTCGGACAAGAATCTTATATAAGGGGGATAGAGGAGGTGTATGATGGCAGTAAACTCCTACCTGTCAGGTGAGAGATTGTTGGTTTAAATCTCATCCTGAATGTTTTTTTCCACAGTTCTTTCACTTTTCTACTTCTGCTATTATGATTACCCTGCCTTTGTACTTCAGTCTCACCTAGAAATGATTAGGATCAGGAGATTAAAATTACATGGTTGTGGTTGGAATTTATATATATGGTTAAGTTTAAATGTTCAAAAATACCTGGTTATGGATAGAAAAATAAACATGGCCACAAACTGCACAGTTAATGCTAATTGGTCATGGTTTCCATCATATGATGCAATGCTATCTAACACAAAACAACTGCTCATGGTGTCACAAAATTTGATTGAGAAATGCTTCCTTATTGGGTTTGTGGATGAATCCTCCTATTTTATTAATTCTGGAAAGACTGGGCTGAGAACGAGATGGTGGGTACTGAAACCAGTAAATGGTATCTTAGTTTTAGTTTTGTCAAAACAGCCCAATCTCAAATGGGTATGTTTGTCCGCATCTCCAAAAACAAAGTAGTTTTATAATCCATGGTTTTAAATGGTCATCTAAAGATGTTGTTTTCTGTATGGGAGCATTTATGTAGCACAATGGGAATCACAAACCAAGAACTGGAAAATATGTGAAATATGTAAGCATTAATCATGTAGATTATTTTAAATGACTAATGGTGTATTTTTTAACATCTAGACCAAACCATTTATACTGCTAGCTATTATCTGCAGGTGAGAGTAAAGTATAAAAGAAAGTAATCATGAATGGGTGACAGATAGAAAAGTGCAATAACTGCAAAAAAGAGTGGAGGATGAGTCTCAAAGTAGTAACCTCTTGTATGAAGATTCATGGATTGGTGCTTTCTGACATCCCTTCCTTTCTGGTTACAGGTGGTGCAAGATATAAAAAAAAATGGACATCCTCATTTAGGAAGTGGTATAGAAACAGAAGACTGAAATGCTGATGGAAAAACTTAAGCCGCATTTGTTTTTTGGAACAGTGAGAAAACTTAATTGCACAAATTTTGTGCTTTCTTGTAAAACCGCAACGTTTTAGCACTGTGGGAGATTGGATTACCCACTGACAATATCTTCAAAAGTTTATTTGTTTTGTGCTTTCACCTGTTGATGCTGAGGTTTAGACACTTCTACAAAGAAGTGCTTAAACTTCTTGCATTAAAAGCTAATAGGTTGCTTTGACGATTGCCCTGTGTCATTGCCAGGACTCCGCAAGTTTGAATTTCTAGCTTTTCCAGGTGATGACTTCACTGCCTATCAATCCACAAAAAAAAAAACACACAAAACTTTTTGAAGAACAATTATACACAATTTTTTCGCACCTTCACAAATGAATTTTCTCTTTGTACCTTTTTTTCATGATTCACTGTAAGAATGTGCTGTAGACATAAAAGAAAAAAGAAATATCTTTTTGTCCTTGGAGGTCATATTTCATTAATGTTCCATCAACTCTTACAGTATCCCTTTACTGTTTTTCTTGTTAACTGTGAACAAAAAGACCCATCAAGCAGTGTGGCAGGGAGCTGGGGAGCAGATAACTGTAGGCCAGGTGAATGGAGGTCAGAGCATGGTGTCGTGGGGGAGGGGGTGTGGCTGTTGGGGGAGGCGGTAAAGGTGGAGGAGATGTAATGGTGGCATTGCGGTTAAATGCTGGTGCTGGCTGCGGGATCCAGGGGGAGCGGGATGCGGGCCACATCACCTCAGGCGTCTCCTGACCGGGCGTGATTGATGGGGAAGAGCTGACGAGCCAAGCTCCCAATGTCACTCTCCAATTAAATAACTCTCACCGCTGAACTGCTGCGGACCCCTCCTCCTCCTCCTCGTGTGATAAACCTCCCTCTTCTCCTCCCTTTCACCTCTTCCTCTATTATCACACAACCACTCTCCCTCAGCACTCTACCTCCATTCATCCTTTAAGCCGAGCTCATATTTAGTCCGGATATATACTCCCCCCTTTTATCGTTCTGACATTATCCAACCTTAAATTTCCTCTCTTTACCTTCTTTGCTTTCATGTCCAAAAGCACTATTCTTTTTCTTTTTCTACTACAGTTTTCAGTAGTTTTTTTTTTACCTTGCTGTGTCTTGAATATCAACTTTGCCAGCTGCTCTTCCAGGTATGACAGACAGAGGCTGCTCTTTCTATTAGTTTGGGTCAGTGCTCCCTTCCTAAATGACAGAGCAGATGAGACAAAAGGAGCTATGCTTTTGTCTCCAAAGGTAATGCAACTGTCTCCAAAATGCAAATAGGATGGAGGAAAAACACAAAGATCATTCATCCCAGCCTAATGACTCTAAAATGAAATTGAATGTGAAAACAGGTGTTTAAAGTGAAAAAAAACAAACAAAAAAAAAACATGTAAGAATGTGTAAACCACCTGCTCAATTCCAAATTGCAAAGACCAAATTGAAGACCCTGCCAGGGTTTTAGGAAAACGTGTTATTAACCGAAAAGGCTGGTGCATACTGAATGTTTGCTGTCACTAATTAGGCATGTAACTAATAGTGGTTGGTCTCAGAGGTCTGTGAGTGTGGAGGTGTTGTGTTTTGGAGAGGCCAGCCTCATGCTGCACTCTTCTGTCACCACTGGAGTTCAGTTTGCATCTAATTGGATGAAAAACAAAACTCTTGGAGCACAAATATGGAACTTCTCCATTAAATGTTAAATATTGTTTATTTTTAAGTGCGAGTCAAGCTGGAAAGGGCTAAAAGAGGGGAAAAAAACATGGAAGCCAAAGGACTTCAATGTGAAAAAAGCTGAGTAAAATACAAGTTTTAACGTGTGGCATGCATGATTTAATTAATTCTCAAGGTGAAGGGATGGAGGGAGGATTCCTCTCGTTGGTTAAGGATGTCAAGAATTTTGCATTGATTTTTCTTCTCACCACCAAGGCATTCATTTAACAGTACACATGCCATCTGCTGCCAAAAACTTGGCAGGTTTGAATTTCGGTTCTTCGTTCCTTTTGCCAAAAGCGCTGCGTGTGTCTCTGGCTCCCTCCTCGCCAACTTATTTTGGTCAAACTCTTTCGATATGCTCCATCCTCTCCAGTCAGAGAGGATTTGGCTCAAATGAAAGCCTTTCCGGTCTCGTCCGGCGTTCTGACTCCGCGCCGCTACTGTTCATGTCCCCTGTTGCCTGTACAAGAGGGATGTAGATACATACCCCAAACCCTGCAGCTGGGGTTCCCTGCACAGAGGCAGCACTGCGCAGGAAAGAGGAGGGAGGGAGAGAAGGAGGGAGAAAGAGAGAGAAAGGGGGGGTGGGTTGGGGGGGGGGGGGAAATCAGAATCGCCACATCCTCGCGAAGGGTGAACATTTACGCGCGATTCAGCGGCTGATTTCCAGCAGCCAAGCTTGGCTACCAGGAATAATTTTTATCATGACAACTTTTAAACTCCTCGTTTTGACATAAGCCATTTTTCTCTGTGGGGTTCGTGGAGAGAACAAAGCCCAACTTTTACCAGCAGACTCCATCTCTGGTGAAGTTCTTCTTTGGGTGAGTAGCCTAAATCTAATAGATATCAAAGCGCAGATGCAGCTTTGAGTTTTCCCATTCCCACTCTGCGCCTCAGTTCATTTCTGCTCTGCTTAGGTTTGCTGTGCGATTTTTGTCCCATCGCTTACGCTGTAATTAGTATTCCGTGGACACAGGTTTCCTGCGGCGGTCGCTCACAGGGATGTTTACTGTCGGCGCTTCAGTGCCGCCTGACTCCCATAATGTGCGTACTTGCCACCACCCTCCGTCCTCTGCTCCTTTATTTCCCTAAAGTTGTGAAGATGCGTAATCGATCAATGTTAATGATGCGAACAGTGTTTTTTTTCTTTCTCTCTCACTTTATCGGGAGAATCTCTCCGGGATCGATCGGGTGCAGGTGCGCGCTGCGAACTTTTTCTTTTTGTGCAGGTGTTGACAGCTAATGCACAATGATTGATGCTTAACATTAGGGTCAAAGCAGCCAGGTCACACGAGTGCGCGGGGTACCTGCTCATTTATACATTACAAATAGTCCCTTTGGGTAGAACTTAGCGCCTAAATCTTTTGTCTGCGGAGTGAAAAAAAGGTTGATATTATACAAAAAGCTTAGAAATTAAGTTATTTTCATTAAAATGAAGAATGATAGCTTAATTGTTTTATTAAAAGATCTGCTCTTTTTGAAGCTGAAATGCAGCTCGCATGTTTTGAGGAGATACACAAAACTTGTAACTCCAACAGGGATAAAAGAAGACAATCCAGAAATTTGCAAAATTTTAGTGTTTAAGGAAGTAATAATAATAATAATAATAATAATAATAATAATAATAATACTGGTATTTTCTAACGACTTATAGGTCACAGATGGATATTCTTTTTACAAATTGAAGTTTTCTTCTCTCTGATTTGCTTGTGCTGATTGCATCTTGAATGCCATCCCACAGGACTGTTGTAGTTTTCATAAACTGTCTGAAAAAAATGTGTTGTAACTGCAAGTACATGAAAAAAGCACGTTATACCACAAACATGTTAAAACCTTCATTCATCAGAGCTCCTTTTTCCTTTTATTCCAGGATGATAAATCACATAGACTTTTAAAATCAGCCTTTTAAACGAATGATAAAAAATGTGCAGCACCATTTTCAGAAGTGATTTTATATATATATATATATATGTGTGTATATGTGTGTGTGTGTGTGTGTGAGTGTGTGTGTGTGTGTGTGTGTGTCTAATAAAGCTCATTTTGACTTAAAAAAATACCTCTTAGAGATGCAGGATCACATCCATCTATATGTAAACATCTTCGTGCAGCACATGAAGCGTACTGAGTGTCAGTCAGCTTCAGGTCTAGTGAAGAGGTGTGAGATGAATTCAAATTAATGCAAGATGGGTTAGAAATCGGTGAAAGGGGGAAGACCACCCCTTCAGCCGCAGGGCTTGGGTTCAAGCTCCTGTGTCAGCAAGTGTCTCGTCTGAATGCACTATAAATGTCCTTGAGGAAAACACTGAAGACCCTGTACTCCGGGATCGTCTGAGAGACCAAATACAAATGAAAAAGAATAGCTTTATTTACAGTAACTGCTTTTCTTTTCCAAATACAGCTTCAAATGTGAGAAAAACCTGCAAAAAAAGCCCTGTTCTTTCAGCAAATTGTCTTAAATGAAATGGAATGCATAACCTGCATAACTGATCTGTCTTTATGAAATGTCCCAAACCATAATTAACTTAACTTTGGAGCAGTTTGTTATGTGTTTTTTAGTCCACATTCTCAATGATGGAAGGGAATATGGATCAGAGAAAGCGTGTGATTGGTTACTGAGCTCTGTGGCGCTGGTAATCCTGTTGTGAGACTGGCAAATGGGATTAGAGCGCTGTGTGTAAGAGAAACAGAGCCGGGGGAGGACTGGGAGGTTTTACATTCACAATTTATCTCACATTTTCACTTAATTTAGCGCAATCATTTTGACACCGGCCAGCAATGAGTCTCTACAGGCAGTCCCGTGTGGACTCTGACCACTCTGAATGGCTCGCGGTGCCAGACTGAGTCAACAGAATGGTGATTTGAATATGTTTAAATGTTTCTCATATCTGAGATAAAAAGTAGAAAGGGTTAAAGGGTTTGGCAACAAAACATGTTAAAAGATTCCAAGCATGCAAGTTGACCCACCCAGTTATATAGGTAGTTTTCTGATTGAATCTTTAATGAGATACTTTTTTTTTGAGTATATAAATGTGCCAGTAAAAGTTCTTCTCAGGCTTCATATCCTTTCTTGGCTTTTGTTCCCATCAGTTTCCCTTCAGTTTTTGCAAACAACAACTAACAAGTCACCTGAGGTGATGTGTACATTAGATTAGGCACTTCTGCTTTACTTTTACCAAAAATTTGTCTATTTTCTAGTCACTTTATTGAGGTTTTTTCATATCAATGTTGTTACGTCACACACCGCTTCCTCTTAATCAGAAACATGAAGAAGAACTAAAGGCCTTTATGAAAAACTAGTCTCACGAAACGCTCTTGTCACTTCCATGTCTACCAGTCAAGCAGTTCATTTAGATTTGACGCTTTAATTTTTTAAAATGATAAACAACTTAACTGCATTGGAAAAACATTGATTTCTTCAGTGCGTGACAAGCTTAATAATTTAAAATCAACTAGACGGTAAATCAGCAGAAACTCATTATTTAAAAAGCCGATATCAGCTTTGCTGAGCCTTGCTGCTGCACCCACAACTACTCCCGTTATCTCCAGCCTGTATCCGACTGACATCTCCCATAGTGTCCGGGGTTTAGCGAATGACATGCATTAAGTTGGCTCAAATGACCCTGTGCCGATCCCTCCCACGACACCAGCACTGCAACCTGCCTTCGCAAGTCGTGCTGCCCTGCAGCCAGATCTGCTCCACTTTCCACCTCTACCATTAAATTGTCATATAGAGGCAGTGACTTTGAACCTGCGTGTTAATGTGTGTGTGTGCATTTTTTTTTTTTTTACACTCATTTATGTGAAAAGCACAAGCAGATCATGGCTTTCTGGCTTTTTTGTGTGCAGCCCTGTAATGGTTTGTGTGTGTGTTTGTGTTTTTTTTTATCACTTAGACTAAAAATTTACAGCCAGAAAGAAGAAAATTCAGGTTTAAAATAAATTCCCTGCGCTGAGGATGCTTCTCACAAATATCTAGGTGTCTGCAGAGGTGACAATCAGACAGCTGTGATTTATTTCTGTATTAATTATTAGTGCTGGCTAATGACTTTCCTGGGGTGAAGAACAGCAAATCACTTCCACAGGATGTGTGTGGTGTGCTGTTTTTATTTTGCTAGGGGGAATGGAGAGGAAGTAAAACGAGAAGTGGAGGATCTGTGTGGGAAGAATAAGGTCATTGTATGCCAAAGCAATTACCTTCTTCATCCATGGATCTGCCAATACTCTACATAGCAGAGAGACAAAGAGAGGTCAGAGAGGAAGTACATATATGTATAGTTATATAGTCAGTGTCAACATTGCTGAAGTTTAAATACAAGTTCATCCTACAAGATTGCAGACCTTAGCCAGCGTGCAAATTTGTTATTGGCTCGAATCAGACCGATATTTGCACCAACATTTTGAAGTTTATGGAATTGCTCAACAACTCAAGCCTGCCAGGATCTGTTGTGACATGAGGAACATTATCTGTTAGGAGCTGATGCTCCTCTCCATTCTGACAAGTCGTCATGTGTTGGCATCTTGGGGGATCTGTCACAGCACAGCGATGGCAGGGAGACAGATCCCCTCATGTGCACTTGGGCCAGGCAACACGCCGCCACTCGGAGTAGAGGTCAGGAGCGCCCGGGCCGCAGTGCCGCTGACAGCTCAGATTTATTTTTAATCCCGGTGATGAGAGCACACTGCACAGATCATGTGGCTTGTTAGAGTTGAGTGGCGCGCCCCTCTACTGTCTCATACAAAGAAAATGTGACAAAATAATGACCTTGGCGAGGTGAAGCTCATATAATTGTGAGGCAGCTGAATGGCATTTTATTGTTATTCCGCGCAGCCTCCGGTTTTTCACTCAGTGTCAATTCTCTACGCTCGCATTCGATGAAAAGTTGGGTCCTTTTTCCCCTTCATCCTAACCCTTATTAACATTTTGACCTCACACTGTTTTCTTTGCTGTGTGATTCTTATTGTCTTTATCATTTTTACTGTCTATTCTATACTCTTAACCTGTTTCTTTTTGACTTGTGAAAAATGTCATTATCATTGCATCAAGAGGTACATTACTTACTGTCTGAAGTGCCTGCGGTCATTGAGGAAATTCTGCTGACAGCCCTTTCTCTCTTCTCTCCTCTCCATCTTTGTCTCTCCCTTTTTTCCTCCCACTTTCTGTTCTGATAGGTGCCAATTACAAAGGGCCTGCGTTGAAGCCTCCGCGGTCACCAGTGACCCTCTTAGCCAGCTTTAATGTCAACTCTCTGGCTCCAGAGTGGCAGGAATTACCCCACTTTTAGTCTTCAGTCAGGAGGAAAAGAAGAGCAACACAGCAAAATGCAGAGCTTGACTCGCTTTCAACCCATGTGCTCTTTTCAGGTTCTGACTGCTCTTTCTTTCTGCTGAAACACAGGGTCAGGACTGTGCAGATAAAACCCTGAGGGTTTTGACATTTCAGTGTTTTTTTTTTTTTTTTTCATCGTCTTTAATTTTTGCTCCTCTTCTGGCTTCAGTGATTTTTGGAGGGGGGCCCACATGATGGGTTGGTGTTGCTCAGGCATATGCAAAGCCCTGGCGCTCCTGGCGCTCCTGTGTGTCTTGCGGGAGAGGGGCTGCTGGGGGTTGAATCCCACCCCAGGGGATCTGGAGAAGTCCCCGCACTCTGATCCAGACCCCTGGGAGGCCCTGCACAGGCACAAACGCAGCTGGGTATGGAACCAGTTCTTCGTATTGGAGGAGTACACAGGAAATGAACCGCTCTATGTTGGCAAGGTAAGTGATCCGTGACTGTTAGTGGGTCAGCATTAGCACAGTTTTGCAATGTATTGTGGCAGGCTTAAGAAACCAGTATCTTATATGGGATTTGAAAGAAACTCCAAAAAAACAAAAGCATTGTTTTGCTGGTTGAGTTCACAATTTTCTAATATAAAATGTAAAATGAACCAAAAGACTCCTCACATGCAAAGTGGGAAGATACGTTGCATTTTGCTCCCGTCAAGCTAAACTATGTAATTGCAGAAATGTGCACTTTTAGCGTATAGATGGGTGGGGATGTGACAGGGTAATTTGCATTGTAATCAGTCTCCAGAAAAGGTTTACATTACACAAATGTGTCATTGTGCAGTAGGTGTTCTGCCAAGGTCCAAGCAGATAGATCAAAGTGATGCTTGTTTTGGCAGGTAAATAAGTATGAAATCCTCCCAATGACATTTAAAGCAAGGCACAAATGGCATAGTTAATGTGGGGATGTACCAGCATAGTGACTAATCATGCTTTTATGAGACGTGGCTACCCTGGTGCTTCTTCATTCCATTTCCTAAGGCAGTAGTGGAAGGAACCTGTGGATACTTGACTCAGTCTGGATGATAAAGAGTAGAAATACTTGATTGCATCGCACCCATGTGTTAATTAAAGGTATAATGATAACAAAATGCATGTTTTTTAACTACATTTTTTAAGCACTTACTCTGTTTTATAAAGCAAGATGCACATTAAAATGTAGATGTGAGCATAGTTCAGTTTTAGTTGTTCACACACACAGCACACTGTAAAGTGTTATTATATATCATTTATCTATCTATCTATCTATCTATCTATCTATCTATCTATCTATCTATCTATCTATCTATCTATCTATCTAT
>JBBBVU010000019.1:7433736-7444283 GCA_037177055.1 Atherinosoma microstoma
ACACACACACACACACACACACACACACACACACACACACACACACACACACACACACACACACACACACACCAATATTGAGTCTATCTCTCCCCATATACTGTGGCACAGAATTTTTGAGGCAGCTGTTTAGCTAAAAGAAAACAAAAAAAGAAACAGGTTTGAAAGCCATTGTCCACTCCTGTTATGATGTTCCCCAAGTTTTTAGTCCTAGTTTAGCATTTACCTTGCTAACATATGCTAAAATGGACGCAACAAAATGCAAGCTGATTCTAATGGGTGTTTTTTTTTTAATTCCTTTTGTCACATTGAATCAACAACAACAAAAAAAAAACAATATCAGAATTCAGCTTAACAGTAGAATGAATATCTTATAAACTATCTCATTGTATCTTTGCTTTATCTATAAGATTAAAAACAGCAACTTCATGGTCTCCAAAGCTATAAAGATTCATCTATGGGAACCACAAAGACATACTGTACATGTAAATTAGTGCCTAATTCATTTTGAAGACTAAAAGACTAAAAGCGTCCCTCTGATGATGATAGATGAAGGGCCAATCCATTTTCATGTCCACAATTTCAAAGCAGCACTTTAAAATTTGCACTCGGGTCAGGAGTTTAGTAGAATACATAAACTGGGGTTTACCTCCCACAAAAGACTGCTGTTCTTACTCATCACTGAAGTTCACTGGGTACAGATTCAGTGATACTTTGTTCTGGCTGTGACGTGGTCACTGAAGATGGTTGTGGTCACACTTAATGCCTGTGAGTGCTTCAGAAGAATACAGCAAACAGAAAATTAGCTCCTTATAAAAAATATGGACTTGACCTGTTGTTGAAGCCTCACAGATCAGATGAGCCTGGTAGGAAATAATTTTTATTAACAATTTCAAAAATAAAACACAACAGAAACCCATTCTCATCATCACATCCATGCAAATTTACATTTACAGTCATTCAGACAATATGCATGGCTTCTATAATGCTCCTGGTAGGACAAAACAATGTTGCAACAAAAATGCTATGCGACTGCATCCCAAGGAATTAAAGATTTAGTTTAGCCTCTGACATTGTGGTATATCAGTCACTTTAGATTTTCATCTTCTCTTACTAATTACTTGGTTAGGTTAAAGCTTCAAAACTGACACTATTTAACCAATAGAAATGCTGGGTTTAGAAATTGCATCTACTTTGTTTGGTCAAGTACAATGCTTTGCCATAATAAATTTTTTATTAAATTTTTTCCTGCATGCTAACAGTACTTAATGATTCACAGCATGACAGTATTGAGACTGGACAAATGTGGTAGGGCATGTTGTCTGAGATAATTTCCAGATCATCAGAACTCATCCTCTGGGAACCAAACTGTGACCGAGAAGAAGTGTGTGTGAATGGACAAAGTGGGTGCTGAGTATTTTGCCACATAAATGATGAAAAGACTGGCTGTGCTGACTAAAGATAGCTGGTCACTGATCTGACACTCAGTGACAGACAATAATTATCCATAAGCAAACAGGCAAGCACATGAAAGCAACCCATAAGGCATGATGGATTGAAAGCACACCCTGTTTGTATATGCAGATCAATGTCCAGATGATGGCTGGTATAAATAAATGGGTACTTAAGCTCATTTCAAAGTGCTCTGAGGGTCAATAAGACATCTTCTATTGGCACAAAGTATTTGCTTAAACAAACTGTTAGTTGAGATTGTGATATATCTCAATTTCAGGCTGTCCCTGTATATCGGCCCATTCACTGGAAACGGGTTGAGGGAAAAACATAAATGCATTATCTCACATTAACCTGATTAAACTGAGTAATCTGCTTTCATGCATGTGTGCTCATGTATATGTGTTGAAATTGCAGCTTTGCTAAAGTAACTTGAAGCCCTCTACCTCCGCCTCCTTCCACACTAACCACACATACACACACACTTTTATTCATCCCAACCCCCACCTAACTTCTTCTAGACATTTACCATCCAATGGATGAAGGGACCCTAATATGCTAAAACCGGGGATGCATTGGCCACCTCTCACTGTAATTAAATTCAGTCATAATGAATCATAGCCCCTAATCCTAAAACAGGCTATATTTCCACTGGGAGAAGAAATGACCTACATGTACTGGAAAAGCTCTTAATATTGCCTTTCTGCTACACTTCTCTGTCTTGGAAGCATGACAAACATTCAACCCTCACTTTGAGCTGTATTGAAAGTAAATGACAAGTGCAGCGCGCTTATTTCCATATCAGTGCTGTTCATTTTTATATATATATATATATATATATATATATATATATATCACACACAGGGCGTAGTTAACAAAATCAGACTGCAGCTTCAAAAGCTTCAAGTCATGTCACAGTTAGTGAGTTTTTCTTAGTAATATGGTCAAACGTGGCTTATATCCAGACTTTCCGCATTCAGCAAATGTTTTGTGACATGAATAGCAATGTGATGTGCAACGGCTCATTGCTCTATGGAGAGGAATCTGTGCCAGTAACACAAGGCAATTAGGGTATTGTATGAGCAAGTCAGCAGGCTAATGTTGGTGATTCACGGTACTGCTTCTATACTTTTGCTCTTTGAGGTGTATTTTATCATTTGCAGACCATGTTGGCTATAGCCCAAGATGCTGTCGGTTGTTCATTGTGCAGAAAATGCAGTTGGCGACAGAAGAACACAAAGCTAATGCATACTTTGTTGTTTTGTTTTAAATGCACCCGGATAGAGAAGAAATGATGAACTTGGATGTGATGGAAGGAAGTCCACTAATTATGATTTCTATCTTTGTTTTGTGTTTGAGTCACTGTGTTCAGTTCATTAGTCTTTCTTATTTAATTGCCCATAGCTAGTAATTGAATTGCAGAATGCCAGATTCCAGCTTCTAATTCCAGCTTCTGTTCTTGCCAAATAATGGGGCTTCACTATTGAACTTGTGGCACTAAAAACTGACTTTATTATTAAGGCAGACTCTTTGTTTTTGGTAAACCATATAGTCTCTTGTGCATGCCCTGCTTTTCAATTGCGAGGCCTTAACATTACCTGAATAATAACATTCAAACCACAAACACCTGCCATAACAAACTTCATTATCTTGATTTTGTTTTCATTGTGATCAGAACACGCTCGTTAATTTAGTTGTGGCTAGCAGCCATGCCATGGCAGTTATGATTCATGTTTCGATCCTTCTTTATGAGGGCAAACTTGAACCTGTAGATTTTGTTGGTAGGCTCATGCTAGCAATAAGAAGAGGAATCAAGTCAGTCTTCAACTTGATTTAGTAAGACATATGGTCACCCTGATCTGACTGCATACTGTAGCTGAGATATGATCACAGTGCGAGGCATGTGTCCTTCACATGTACTCTGGCCAATGCCACCTTGAATGACATTATTTATACTTATCAAGATGATATTTTAGATGAGACTGTGTGCCATTTTTAGGTGTGAATACATTTTAAAGCCATTTCCACACCCGCAATACATGCCAGAGGGGAGCATATGTGTGAACAGATTTGTCTGAATCGGTCAAACTGGAACTTTTGTGTGCTGACCTCAACCAAATCCCTCTTATTGTGTCCCTAAAATGTCAGATTTAGCCAATGTGTTGACAGTGCTGTAAATTGTTCAATGTTTTATGGAGATGGTCATGAGTACTAACGACAAATCCACAATGTGTAAAAAGTCAAAAAATTCAAACATGAAAAAAAACCAAACAGGTAATTTGAACAAAGACAGCAGCAAAAATGATGACATGCAAATTTAAAGGACATCAAATGACTCGCTTTTTTATGACCAGATGTGATTTTTTTATTTTTTTTTTATCATGACTGCTAATACCATCTTTGATTAAAGCCCTGCCTCTTATAATCCACCAAAGTCTTTTACCTCACCTAAACCAAATCATGTGTGCTTAAAATTAGGAAAATATCTTTAAAGTTTGATAGGCTATATCTAGGCTCAGAGGTGGTTTAATTGTTCAGGGTATTTGTAGCCTCGTTCAGTATATGTCAGTACATATTTTTTGGTCAAAACCGTCACACTTTCTTGGGACCCTTCCGTTGGGGTCCCAATCATACCAATCCAACCCAAAAGGGCAGAGCTTGACACAATCCATTTATTGGTCGATAGTGTCATCACTTCCCATGTGACTTGGCACTAAAAACTAAGTGGTAACAGCACTATGTATTGTAAATTTTTGTTGTTTAAAACCACATACCAAGAAGAAATACAAACCGCTGGATGTCCACCATTCTCTTCCTTTGTTTCTGTGTCGTGTTCTTCTTTGTTATAATTCAAGGAAGGCATTGCGCCGCTATGACATCACACTATCTGTTGCTATCCAGCCAATGCGCTGCCTACCGGTTAAAGGTATGGTTGGCTGTGGAAATGCAACAGAGATAAGGATTTACCTAACCAAACCTGAACCAAACCATCCCGTATTGACCCGGAGCTGCTTGTGGAAACGGGGCTTTTTTTTCCTGTGAGGATGTTTTTTTTTTTTTTGTTTTTTTTTGTCTGTATTTAATTTGCTTTGCACCAGTTTTCCTTCACAACAGTATCAAACAGCTAATTTTAGGCTCATGGTCAGTGTCCTCAACATTCCAAATGTTCAAGCATTGCTTTTACTTTTGTCATTTTTGGAATTTTGGGGGGCTAGTGTCAATGTAATGAACTGTAATGAGTGTCTATACAATTGTCTTATTGAGCTAAACACAAACATCAGCAGAACAACATGCCCTCAAAATGTTGACATTTTCCTGTTTTAGATGTACAATATTTGCCGTATTGTCCGCGTTTGTTTAACATGTTAGGAAACTGATGTTTGCTAACATGAACTAGATCGTAATGAATATTTGTTTTGAGTTAGAAGATTTAAAAGAAAAAGAAAAGAAAACCTTTTTGCTAATAAAAAGTTCTAGACAAATTAAAGCATACTTGAAATGAAAAAAAAGATTTTTCCCGATGGAAGGAAGAATATCTTCAGCAAATGAAATGGTTATCCATCTAACAATTTTCATCATGTTCTCCACTAAATGAAAAACAATTTTATGGTTTAGAGTTTAAAAAAAATCCATAGCATCCTTAAACTTATAAGGATTTATACATTTTTTATCCCAAGAGGATGAGACTATAAATTTAAGTCCAGAAGACGAAGATATATATTCCCTGGGTCAAAAAGATTAGGATTTATCCTCCAAGAACCATAAAGTTTTGGACAGTAGACCACAGAAATCCATCCTACAGTTTTCAAGGCTTCTCTCATTACGATTCACTCTCTGTGAACCATGAAAAAAGTAATCCAACCCTGTATTTTTTTGCGAATTGTCCAAAAGTGTCCAAAAGTGCTTAACAAAACAGCTATTGAAATTATAGGATTATTAAAAACAGGTAGCCTACTCTAGACTTGATCTTTGAATTCAAGGTAAAAGAGGAAAATTGCATCACTTTGTTGAAGGTATTCCGTTCAAAGCTTGTGTTTAAATACCAAATTGATAGATGAAGGAAGAGAGGAGCAAAGAGCAAGGCTTTCATTCTGATTATTTTCCGAGTTGGGAGCATGGCAGCAAACACATAATTGCTGGATTTAGATTTCAGATGCTTCAGTGAAAAAAAAGTAACCCCCCTCATTAATGACTCCACAAGACTTATTTTGGGAATTAGATGTATTTAGGATCAGACTTTTGGACCCCAAGGCTAATTCATAAAACCATAACCACAATAACTTTATTGAAAAGCGCTGGTGGCTGAGTCAGTTCTCTTTCTTTTCATTCTCTTACCCCTAAGCATTCACTCAGTTTCAGGGACAGCAGGAATGGATGGAAATTGGCCGGTGCAGATAATGTTTGGAAGTAATTTGTCTTTGCTTTTTTTTTTGCTTGTTTTCTTTTTTTTCAGTTTTCTTTAATACTCATATAAACCAAGGACATTCTCCGTGCATGGAATTTAAATGTGCTGTTTGGAATTTCTTTTCAAATCACAAGTCTTGCCTTCATGTCTTTTTATCTTTTTCTTTTCTTTCCTCTTATTCTTTCAGTGGGGTTTTATGGAAAGGTTGACACACAGCAAATGAAACTGGAAAATTTAAAAAATGACATGAATTTAACTTTACTGTGAGCCCGCTTGGCATTTGGTTATGATCTAAATTGGCTAAAGGGACAAGACAAATGATTTCCTCTCTTTTCAGGCTGAATATCATTCAATTTCAGTCTATTTTTTTCTTCCCTGTAGATATCATTTTGCCACACACAGCTGAGATTCTGTTAAATCTAGTGGCTTCACAGAAGTTGAGGGATTTCAGTGAAGATATCCTGTTCTTGGAGCCAAGCCCATTCATTTTCTATGGCAGAGATGAGTTCATAGTCTGACAGTTTTAAATTATGCCGAGGGGCTAAGGCTATGCAAAGAGTATGGGATGATTCAGAGATGGATTGGGCTATGATCTAAGGTTGTTATTGAATTTGGCTCCAGATATCCTTCAGAATGAAGAATGGAGTCAGGAGAGTGATTTGCTCTTTTTTCCTGGTGCGAGACTAAATATATTCACTACTGGAGGGATTGTGTACACATCAAAAGTCTTTCTTCCCAAAGGTCCTTTTCATGTTGGGGTTTAATAAGGTATTTTATTGTTTGAAGTAGTACTGCTTTTTTTGAGTTGTTTACAATCCCTTTGGATAGTAGCAGTACAGTCAGAAGTGTAAGAAAAATTGCGCTCTCCTCATGTTTGGTTTCCTTTCTCACCAGCACTAGGCTTCAGTCACATTTTGGTCTGTTGTCTTATCTTTTCCTCAAAGAACTAAAGGAAGGCTTGAATCACAGGGTTCATGCTGCATACCTCGATGCCTGTGGTGGGCGATTGTCATGTGTGTTGGTAATGGGAGCTAGCTGCAGCACAGATAGAGAAGGGACAAGATGAAGAAGCTTGTGCAACATGGCCGGAGTTCTTGAATGGCTTATGTTTGAGACTTGTTACACCTGGTACAGTCTGTGGTTACTGGCTCCTTGGTAGATAAGGATTTATTCATTCATACAGTTACCAATTTACTCTGCAGTCTATCAATAGGCTGAAGTCAGCCTACTATCACTTAAAGAACATATCGAAGATTAAAGGACTGATCTCTCCACAGGATTTTGAAAAACTTGTACATGCATTTATCTTTAGTAGACTAGACTACTGTAACGCTGTCCTTACAGGTCTCCCTAAAAAGTCCACTTCTGATTCGTTACGAATCAACCAGATCCCTCATGTCATCAGGGTCAAGTCTACTTTAATTTCCCAGAGTCAGAACTAAACACGGAGAAGCAGCGTTCAGTCTTTATGCTCCGCACATGTGGAACAAACTCCCAGAAACCGACAGGTCTGCTGAGACTCTCAGCAGTTTTTCATAAGGGTTAATAACTTTTCTATTTTCAGCCATTTATGATACCAAGTGATATTTTCTCTGAGGGTTTCTTCTTTTATTTATTCATTTTTGTTGTTTATTTTGTGATTATACTTCTGTTTTTAATTCTTCTTAATGCTTTCTGTAATTTATCACAGCTGGTGCATTTAAAAAATGCTCACCTTTTCAATTAATCAAGGTATGATATCGGCAAAAAAAATAACAATGTTGCAAAACCAAAATCTACCAAATTAACTTTTAAAAAGATCCTGTAACTAAGTTATGTTTTAATATTGTACTCTTTTAGCAATAGCAATGCTAGTGTTAGAGGTCTTTATCCTGATGGAAATATATAGAAATGAACTGAGCTAGCTCTTAAGGCCAATTTTAACCTCTGCAACTCGCACCAGGAGCACTAACATGCTCAGAGAGCAGTCTCTCTGCTTGATCCATGAGATAACGAATTCACAGGAAATTTGCAACATCACATGTGATGTCGATATATGTGTGATATATCTGAGAATTTATGCATCATTGTGAGCACAAAAGAGAAAAAGGGCTGTGGGTCTGACATAAAAAGAAGAATGTCGTCTGCATACAGCATAAGTTTGTGACGACTGTCCTGTATGCAGACACCGGGGACTGTGGGCTCTTTTCGAATTGCAACCGTCTGCGGTTTAAAGGCTGAGGCCAGGGCAAAAAGAAGCGGCGAGAGGGGATCCCCCTGCTTTGTGCCCCTCCCTAGTTCAAACTCAGGGCCCATTATGCCATTTGTCAGTACAGTAGCCTGTTCTGACTACTGTACTGTGTGTACCCCACAGCTATACACAGTGTGTGTATATAAGCCTGATCCAATCTGTACATTTTTGCTGAAGCCAAAGCATTCCAGAGCAGAGAACTGGTACCGCCACTCGACCCTGTCAAATCCAACGAAGATTGCGGCCAGGGGAGCGTGACTATCCTGAACATCCCACATGATGTTAATAAGTCGCCTCATGTTGTCAAAACAATATCATGTGAAATGAATATAACCTAATCTGGATGAATAAGCAAGGTTATGACTCGGTCCAACCGATTAGCCACAAGTTTAGACAGGATTTTACTGTCATAAGAGGTCAAACTTATTGTTCTGTAGTTTTTAAATTGGATGGGATCTGACAAAGAGGATAGGAGCGTTCCTTTCACAAAATATTCATTATACATATTTAGAAGTAACAGGGCCAGTTCTTCAGGAAAGGATTTATAAAACTCAGCTGTAAAGCCATCTAAAAGCGATGCCTGAAGGCAGATGTTAAATTACATTGATGATTTCCTCAATGGTAAAGGTTGAGCCCAGATGTTTAAGCTGTTCTGCTTGTACCTTGGGGAGATCAAGGCTCTGTAGGAATTTTTTTTTTATGTCATCCTAAGAAGCATTTGACTATGATTTATAAAGATCCATATAGAAATGACTGAATATTGCTTTGGTTTTTTCAGGCTCAGCTGGCAGATTTCCATCACCATCTTTGTATCTTGGATTTGTTCTGAGCTAAGAACAAATTCTATGAATGCTCAGGATGACTCTTATGAACATCTAAGTGCCGACATGCTTGAACAAAATCAGCTTCTGTATTGTTTTTCTGTTGTTCAGTTAATTAGAATATGATGATAAATGTTTGTCAGATTGTTTCCAAATAACTTTTAGCCTTTTATAAACAATTTTGACATTAATTAGACCAACATGTTAAATTAATTGGAAACCAGCAATTAGATCCACCCCCTTAACCAAACAGGTCAACAAAATCTGTTTAAAAGACCAAAAGGAATTAAGTGTGATTCTTTGACAACTTCTTCGTATGCTTGTTACATTGTGCTCCCTGTCTTATTCTTCCTTTGTGGTGCATTTCTATGGTAGCATTACAGCGGCACGTATACAGTATACCCTCTGTCTTTACGCAAAATATTCAAAACCAAAATCAGTACCATCTCTGTATGAATGCAGGCTTAGTCAACAGGAGGCCAAATGCCTCTTCTAAATGCAAACTCAGTGGCTTTTTTTTTCTACAAATACGTTTTAAATAAGAAATTGGGAAGCTGGTTAAATCAAGCAAAAATAAAATGATTTGCTTAATTTTAAAACTTTCTTTTTAGTTCTCTTCTTTTCATTCTCTTTTTTTCAAATAGGACTTGGGCAACACCTGAAACTACTGTGCGATTTGGATGTGTTATTGTTTTTGAAAAGCATATGCTCAATTTGATTTGATGCCAAAATGCTTCACAACAGCTGGCAGAGGGGCAAGTTTACCTCAGTGTTGCATCAGCCCTACCTCTATTGAAACCTTCTGCAAGTGTCTGCAGATAGAGGAGATCAGTTCCTGTAGTTTTGAATGTATGTTTCCTTCTTTTTGCTTGATATAGACACACGACAAAAAGACGGACAAGAGGAAAGAAAACACATAGAGTTTTCATTGATTTTCTTTACTGTGCTCTGTACTGTTAACCTATGTAACCATCACACGTTGTGATGAGACTGGATTGCACAAAATGTTACGCAAGTCACTGAAGTTTTAGTAAAAGTATTTAGACAGAAAGAATCCTGCAAGAAGACAATAGATTTTTGGTAGTTGTTTTTTTTTCATTTAATCCTTAAAATCTAATGAAATTACATCTATAATGGACATGTGCATCATACAATAAAGCCCAAAATACAAAATTTGATTTTGGTCCTGTCTGTGTGCAGTGGACTGGCTGCAGTGCATAACTAAACCGGTTAAAAAAAACTACCCTGTGGCCATCTGACATGAAAAATTGGAGCTGCATGTAACACACAACATAAGCATAGTTTGATTAGAGTAGCAGAGAGATGAGTTGTAGATTTGAAATAGACTGGACTCAAACTGTAAATTATATTTGACTCTGTTCAAAAGCTGAAGAACGTTACGTCTCTCAGAAGGCTTACTTGATATTTTCTGCACTAAAATTTTGAGCTGCAACAATTGATTTAGTAAAATTGCAGCTATTTTATATGCTTGTCATTTTTCATTTCCATAAATATGGAGATGCTTTCATGTCATCCTGAACTAAACCTCCCCAGGAATTGGACTTTTTTCTTTCTTTCTTTCTTTCTTTCTTTCTTTCTTTCTTTCTTTCTTTCTTTCTTTCTTTCTTTCTTTCTTTCT
>JBBBVU010000019.1:7505348-7520338 GCA_037177055.1 Atherinosoma microstoma
ATAATAATAATAATAATAATTATTATTATTATTATTATTATTATTATTATTATTATTCTATTGATTGATTAGAAAATAATAAAATTGGTTAAATTGCATGAAACATTGCAGTTTCACCATGTAAATTGGCTACATGTTCAATGCACCAAAATCATTCCATGCCTGTGTCTACCTTTTGAATCATAACATGGCTGCATTTTTCATTACATGAAGCTGTCACACATTTGATGTTACATAAAGAGTTTTATGAAAATGAATCCTTGACAGACGTCTTAAGTCTGGATAAATCTACGTTCTCAGTTTTTTGTACCACAGACAAATGCTTTGTTAACCACTCAAGCAAACATAAACAATATAAACAACTATAAGTAAATAAAATTAGGTCTCAACATCACAGAAAAATAAGCGGTACTCTGCTCTGAGATACTGGGGGTGTGTCTATACAATAATGTGATTGACAGATCTCAGATTAGATCAATTGAAGCAACAGAGCAAATGGAGCAAAGTTCAGTTTAATCACTGCAAACTGCATATGGTGAAATGGGACATGCATGCTGCAGATATTAGACATTTTAATCACTTTCAACTGTGGACTAAAATACCAACAATGCTAAATTGAAAAAACGAACAATTTAACAATGTCAGGTATGTCCATGGAGGACTCATCTAGATTGCATCAGGATAGAGTGAGCATGTCACTGGGGATGCAAGACTCAGTCCAGTGGTTCTAAATATATTTTAGTGGATCAGTTATGTCCAGCTTTTTAAAGCATTTGTTGGTAGAGTTGGTAGTTATCCTGAGTTCTCCATCACTGCAGCTCTGGGCATAGTTAATCTATAGAACATCGACTGATCGTAGTTACTCTGGAAGCTTTGGTTTACTGAATCATTGTGCTGCTCTCTAATCTCCACAAAGTGCTGCTGGCTCTGCTGGTGTTTACCCAGGTCTATGATGATGCTACGTTTTAGTTCCACTTTTCAGTTTTTCTCATTGTCATTGTTCCTCTCCATTTTAACAAACAAAATCCTGCAAATTCTGGCATCCGGGGAAACAATAAATCCATGAAGAAAGTGGAGCAGTTAACTAGTTACTAGTGCAAAGCTAATGTGGATGTAGTGGGTCTGTTTTTAGAATTTTGGGTGGATTAGGTGTGGGGTTGGGTTTGTTTAACTTTCATAAACAAACCCCCTGCATCATGGATTTGTGATTAGACCCATCCCAAAATCCTTATCAAAACATCAATAAAAAACTGTTCAACAGTCCACAATTCAGTAAAATACAGATGGAAGCCTTTTAAGATGTTTTAAACAGCTATTCTCAAACCCAGTTAGTGCATTGAATTAGCTTTATTTTGACTTAAAACAGAAATTGACTCAATATTTTCTCATTTTTGGTAAACTATAAACAGAAGCAGCATTATTAGAGCTTATTGATTCTGTGGTCTTTAGCCCAGGGACCTGTTTAATACATGGAAATGGTATCCACACTTAGTCATTACAGTCAAGAAAGCTTGTAGATTATGCAGGATTGTCTTTTTTAAGTTTAGCCAAAATAAACTTCTTATTATACTACTCCAAGTTAGGCTGTAGCTTTAAATCCCCTGACAGTATTGAATTGAACAAAGTGTGTTTCATCGGAAAAAAAGAAAAAAAATCCTCTTTTCATTTATAAGAAGATATCATTTTTTCTTTTCAAATTGTAAATAGTGTGGCTTATAGTATTTCTCCACCTGAATTTTGTCCCTCGATGCTGGCAGTGAAAACACGATTCACACTTTAATTTTGTTTTCAGCAGCTAACGATCTTTGCTGTGAAAGTCCAGATAATGAGGCAGTAAACTTAACTCTTGCAAGTGTTGAAGTCTTGGTATGATAAAGATATCTGCATCAAAATGATAAAAACACTTGAAAGTCTGGAAAAAGGCATTAAAAAAAACCTGTAAAATAAAATGTGAGGTAGTTTGTCGACTTGTGGGGCGTTTCATCCTGAGAAAGAGCAACGACAATCCTCGCCACGTCTTCATATCTGGCTCATTAGCCACTGCCCTGCCGAGACTCAGCTACCTCATGCAAAGCACTCTTGCAAGAAAACAGAAAAATATGAGCCATTCCATAATATTAGGTTTCATCCTCTGCTTCGAGCGCAACGCATACACACATTACTGCGATTTTTATTAATGCAGTTCCAATTCATGAACTGGTGAAAGCCACTGCAATGCAGGGATTTATGTGGCTTATTTTTCACACTCAGGCAGACACAGAAATAAGTGGGATGCTCGACAAAACAAACTCCTCTGTGACCCGTAAGGTTCACTGTAAACATCCAATAAGCCTAACCGCTGGAAGAGAGTCGAGCGTTCTAGAAAATAAATGTGAATCACAAGAAAAGAAATAAGTTCCTGCTGGTTTGGATTTATAGACACGGTGTGAAGCCTGCTCAGTATCACAGATTTTCTGTGCTGTTTTTCACTTTCTTGAGACCCTTCAGCTAATGAAGCCTCCTGCTGACTCTTTCATTAGCGAGCATTTCCATGTTAACATGTTGTGAGGAGAAGATTTACATGTTTTATATACTCTAAATGAAAAAGTTTCTCATTGCTACTCTTTAAGCTCCAGTGAGTTCCTCTGGGACCTCTGTGAGGTTGCAAATCTTTGATTAAAAGTGAAGTCTCTCAACTTGGAAGCTAAAACTTCTGTGGACTAATTAAGATGTTAAAATGCTGTTATCACCTTCCCTAAGAGGTTAGTTTGGTACTTTTAGAGTTTACACTTCACTGTCTTCCACAGTGCCTTTTATAACATGAATGCAGCCAATAATCAAGCAATGAAAAATGGTATTGATCAGGTTCTTTATTATTCTTTAAGCCAAAAAGTATCTCACATTTTTCATGAATTATCCAAGAGTTAGCAATAAGACACAGAAGCTATGGTTTTGATTGACTTTGTAGGGTAGTTAACTTTATCTGTGCAACTTATCCCTGAAATCATTTAAATGGTCAATCTGTTGTCTAGTTCGATGTTTTCCAATACTTATTCATTCAGTGTCCCTGGCCTCTTCCTTCACTTGATGTGAACATATAGCTCAAAGTGGTGGTTTAAAGCATCATGTTCTCCCAGAGCAGGCCAATACTGGAAGCTGTAAGGCTAAAACATATACTTAACTACATTGATTCATTTGCATGGCCACTTTGGGGAAGTACAATAAGTAGCAGTCACAGTATGGACATATTATACAGATGACATGGAGAAAGTGTCAGGGAACAGCTGCTTATTGAGCCAATCAACATGCAGCATTAATACGTTTTTGTGCTTGTGTGCTCTTTAGTCTAAATCTTAACCTTTAAATGCCAAGTATCTATGTTTACCATCCAAAATCCAGATAGCAAAGAATGTTTGGCCCAAAACCCATATCTGTAGTATTCTGTAGCAATATGGACTCAGGATGACTGGTTGCATAAACTCAGCCACACATCCACCAGACATGGCCCAAATATACACATCCCGCAATCTTGTGCCTTGGCTGAGTTGTAAGTGCCAAAACTAGACCAGTTTAGGATCTGGGACTTAATGATCTGTTAGGGAATAAGGTAATTCCTGTTTTTATTTTATTTTACTGCATGAGAAAATGTGTGGCCACTCTTTAACATCCAAATGCTAAAATTCAAGATGTTCCAGTGACAGCAACTACAAAAAGGTTTTAAGGATTTATCATGAAAATTTGGAGATTAAAGCACAGATTTATGGATTATTCTCCCATTGGTACTCTTTTTGTAGGACAATGGCAGGTTTATTAACCTGTCAAACAGGCACACACGCACACACACAAACACACACAATAAAATGTGCACTCAGATACAGCCTTTGGGGCCCTGCCAGCACCACGGCTCTCTGCTCCCCATTTCTGTCCGACCACGACTGATTAAACTTGGCTCTCTTTCTTTTCACGTAGAAGGTGATCGGATCCCTCTCGTCTATGAGATGCAGTATTGATGTCAGACTTGAATAACATGGATGGCCGTCAGAGAGGTGTGACTGGTTGCAGGGAAGCATGAACACATGTTCTCTTGTTTGACAGGTGGAACCTTAATAACGACGCAGGGCAAACAAATGACTAACTGTACGGAGCAGTGTTAAGGGGGAGTCCTGCTTGTTGTATCACAATGTTAATGTCTATAAATTTGTTGATGTCAGGTATATATTTTCCCCTATAGTTATTGTATTACTCAGTAAAAAAAAGCTGAAACACAGCTATAATTGAGAGAAATATTAGGTAGTGCTCACTTGTCTTCCTCCATCTTTGTTTAGTTACCTTTCAAGAAGGACTATCTTGGGAAATAAAAGATTTATGCTGCTAAAGAAAAATGCATGGGTGGTTTTCCTATATCAACTTTGAACACTGGGACTTTTTTTTTTTGTACATGAATATTACATTTCATGTTTTGCTTTTTTTTTCCTTTTTAAGAAGAATCTCTCAACTGATCAAATGTATCCAGAAATATCAGAGACCTAACTGAATAGTAATTGGGTAGGAAAATCTGAAACTGGCAGGGGACTGATGAAAATGTAACCACTTGCCTCTGGCTCTTCATCGTTGTCTAACAAAGTTTGTGAGAACACTTGCGCCCATTGATGACTCTTGAATGAGATTTCATTAGATCAATATCAATTAGGGTGAGAGCAGACATTTGCATAAATGATGTTCAAATGGCATGTCAGCCTCATAAAGTCCCCATTATTCTCATATCATGTTTTTTAGACTCTCAGCTCAATGACCAGAGCTTGCACTTCCACAGTCTCAGCTGAAGAGTTTCATTAAGCTAAGTGGATTCTTTGAATCCCCATGGTTGATATTTGGAAAGCTTTAATGGGTTATGATTACTTGCTTTAAGTGGCCTGTGTTCTCCCACAGTCAAGTTTGATGCTCACCATAGTTGAGTCTGTGTATAAATACATTTGAAAATGAACACAGTGCACACTGTATATAATGAGAAGCAATCAGTTTGTTTGGTGAGACGATATACAGTATGCATCCGCTTATCCACATGTTGTGTTGTGTTAACCTATCAGTGTGTAAGGATACTTGCTGTGCCATTTCTCATATCTTAACTACTGTTGCATACAGTGCTATAATAGATCCAAAACGTCCATTATGTGATTGTTGTAATGAAATTGAAACTACCTGGAAATGTGCTTTGTCATTTTCAGAGTGGCTTTGCCCCACCGGAAGGGCATTGGGACTGAGCTTCTATCTGATTTACCTCAATGAGAACACATTTACTTTGCAAGCTGTTATGATTTCACTATAAGTTCCTACTATTTGTCATAGCTTGTGATTGGGAATGTTTTGAGTATATTTAGCATCTAGTTAGCAAAATGTAAATACTGAAAGCAGAGTTAAACTACTCATTTTTAGTTGAGCAAAATCCCTATAATGTAAAGTGTTGGCACATGTTGTACTGGAAACTGTTTGGCATTAAAACTGATATTTAAGCCAAATTTATCAGACACCAAAGCGGAGAAAAAAAAGTTTTCTTGACTAAGAAGACTTACTGACCAGAGAGCAGGATATACCCAAACCAATAAGTCAGCTAACTGACCGTGGCAGTTAGTGCAAAATTTGCCTGTGGTAAAGAAAAATCCATTGTTGAAATCCAGTTACAGAGACACATTTCCATTACTTACAGATCGTCCTACAGCTTTGCTCAATTCCCTCCATCTTGCCCTTTTTCCAACTCTGTCTTGTTAGGCCAATGGTGTTATCATAGTCTTTCCACTGGTTTTGAATAATCACTCCGCCCACACAGTTCAATTTACTTTTGGTCTGAATGCACCATAAAGTTGCAGTAAGTTGATTTTAAAGGACAGAAAAACAACAGGGGGATTTCTTTTAAATAAAAAGATTAAAAAGAAGCCTATTTCTTATTGGACTTCAGAGTTTTTCTGCAACAATCACATTAGGTCTGGTTTTACTCTTATCCATCCATCTGTCCATCCATCCATTGCCGTTTATCAGTGACTGGGTCATGGGGGTATCAGTCTGAGTACAGATCCCAGACCTACCTCCTCCAAGCCACCTCCTCTAGCTCTTTTTGCCTGACACGGAGACATTCCCAAACCAGCCGAGAGATATAATCACCCCAGTAGGTCCTGGTATGCCTCAAGGCCTTCTCCTGATGGAACATATGTAAAACATTCCCCCTGGAGGTGTCTGACAAGCATACAAACCAGGTGCCGGAATCACCCCAAGTGGCACTTTTCCATGTGGAGGAGCAGCAACTCTACTCTGCATGTTGGAAGTATCCAACTAACAGGGCCACAACCACATGATCTGTAGACTACAAATATGCAATCCTACGCCAACTGAGTGGGAGGGTTCCAGCTCTTGCACCGAGAAATTCTGTCCATAAAAGGTTATGATCAAAATCTGTGACAAAGGCCATCCCTGACAGTACAAAACCCACCTGTATTAAGTCTTACTTACTGCCAGCAATGCAAGCCAAGCTCTTACAAAGGTTACAAAGGGCATGGTACCCAATACTCCCACAGCTTCTCCAACAATACACCTCAATGAGCACATTTAATGCAGAATGACTGCAGTACAAAGAAGACACACTTTTGGGGTGAGTGTGAAACACAAGTAGGCTGATCTCTGTGTTTTTTGAGACATAGACATAAGTAAGACTTTCGATGCGTGCAAACATTGGACTTGCATAGAGGGATGCAATGTGGGCATGAGTCATTAATCGGACTATACACTGTAACATGTGAATGGGAACACAAATGTGTTATCCTATTCAAAACTCATGGAACCATATATTGGAATAATGTTCAATTTAGAATATAGTTAATGGTCTGAATATTTTTGTACATGTACTGTACATATCAACACTGGCAGCAGTCCTTTCTCAAACAAACAAGCTTTGGTATGTTATAGATGCAACATGAGACATATAAAGCAGCCAAATAGATGAAATTCTGAATTTGAGTTTCTTTAAAGATCGGTGCAACTGCATCTCTGCTGACAGAAGACATGCAATGAAACTTTTGAACTCTCTGCAGATGTTCTTCTGAATTAGTATGCACAGAAATGTGAGGAAAAGTCAGAAAAATTGGAAAATTATCAATTTGCTGTGAAATGTCACTTCACTGCTGGAAATACATGCACAGGCTCAGCAGTTTGTGTCCAGTAACATGAAAAACCACATTCCATCAATCAATGCACATTAAAATTCTGTGATGTTTCATCTAAGCATTAGTTTTAAGCTGCAGTTATAGGCATGGCTGGGCTCTTAACATTGTCTCAAAAAAGAAAAAAAGCCTGTAGAATAAACTGCACTCACAATAGTTTTGGTTTGTGCAGAAAAGAACCCGGGAGGTTTCCTATGAATGATGCATCTCGCATGTTTAGACTTTAGCATTTAAACTGCTGAAATAACACTCCCGCGGTGTTATGTGATATGTAACACTGCGGGGTATTCAAAACCCCCTTTGAATTTGTTCGGAGCGATCACCGATGTTCAGAGCTGTCCACTTGTGATTAGATCAGCAAAGACATGTATTGAAGTGTAAGCATGGTTTAAATCCACTTATTTCATGACTCTGCTGAACCTCTGCTACTGATACACACTAATTAAAGCATTCAGCAATTTTTGCTGATTACCACTTGTTGTTTCAGTGGCTGTTAGTAAAAGTTATACCCCCACTGTAATGAAAGTTGGGAGGGGTAAAAGGCAGTCAGCTGTGAAATTGATAGTGTAATTAGTCTTAGTGTCATGGGGAGGGATAACATGCACTGACAACAGTCCAACACAAAATCACTGCAGACTTTGGTATTAATAGGTAGCAAAATATGAACATTTGTGATTCAGTAAATACAACATATCTTTTTTTTTTATTTGTTTCAAGGGATTATCTGTTAACTTTTTAAGTGTAAGGACTTAAAGCAGTTGGGCTCTGGATGTTAAAAAGTGCATGTACAATTACATGTTTGTAATTTTAGTTCTACAAAAGTACTTCAAGGTATACTTCATTACAGTTGTATTCAGCTTTTTTAATGACAGTTTGGTGTGATTCTTTCCCCTTCCTCTCAACATTACTCTCTAGAGGTATTAGATAGTGTTCTATTCAAAACAGCTGTGAAAGAGAATGCATCATTTCTGTGAAATCGGTAACATAATGTCAATAAATTTGTCTTACAGAATACACACAGGGACCGAGATACCGGCTTTTAGTCAGCAACCCAGGATTGAGTGTTGTGTAATGGGCGTTGTGCCTCTGTCTTTGTAAGTTTCTAATTAGTCCCATTTGCAGCACACGCCTGGACCATAGCGCTAGCTGACTTTGACAAAGTGCCGGAGCTGAAATACACTCCCAGTTCCACACTGCAATACTGCACTAGCGATTAAGTGGCAGAGGGCTAATGGTCGGGGGAGGGATGCGTGTGACCCGGTGTTAGGTGGGTAGCACCCTGGCTTTTTTTCGTCTAACAAGTCTCTTTACTTCCGATCTTAATCCCAAATTGAATCTACAAGGTGCCTTTGGGAAAAGTACTTAATCCCAAATAGCTCCAATAACTTCCAAGCAGTGCATAATGCTGGGGAAATACATAAGTTGCTGCGCCTAAAGGTGCTCAGTTAAGACAGCGTGTCGTAATATATATTGATTGATTGCCTGTAGTTTAGTCTGAAGGTGAAGCTGAAATGGTTACGCTGTCAAGGACTACGTTCTAATTGATGACAGGCTCAAGGAGGTTTGAGCAGCTGCCTCCAGCTACATGCACCTTGGCAATATGGAAAGTCCTTTTGAGACAATTATCTTTGCATATTAGTGCTGCTAAGCATGCATGCATGCTCACAAACCCCAATAGCTTGAATAACAAGAGATGAATTTAGTGAGTAGGAAATGCCAGGTGTCTAAATGAGAGGATTAATTACATTCTGAGGGGAGTATTTAAGATGTGACACGGCATGCCTCTTGAAACAATGCTGGTATGACATCTGAATTTGACAAGCACTAAGGTGGAAGGAGCCTTGACGGACCGAGCTTTGTCTCTTCTTAGTCTAAGAATCTAATTAAACCGAGATCGCTCAAATAAAGGAAAAGGCCATGTCCAATCCTGTACAGCTGTAGAATTTTGACACTGAGGTCAGGAGAAGATAAGATTGCTTACATCAGGGTGGGATTTAGATATTTTCAAGGTTTTCCTGAACCATGTCTCCCCTCTTGACCATCTTCTTTAAAAAGTGTGTGTCTTTGTGGCTTTGCATGGGTTTTTTGCTGTGGCGACTGCACTACATCGAGAATATTACAGCTGAAGGCTAGATATAAATCTGGCTGCCTCCTGCTGTTCAGGCAGGTAATACAGAGCAGAGAGTGGCGATCTTTTTAAGTCTAATCACAAACACACACATACACTTGATTTGTTCAACCAAACACATTTCTCCTCATCTTAACATTACAAACAAATATGTTCTGTGCTTTATGGCATGATGATGTATTTCTGTAACATTTCGGTCTTTTATGCCTTCGTGTCATGTTGCTCTTTCACACTTGTGGATCCCTTGGTAGCTATTGTGACTCGTGATTAAAGCATGATGCTTGAATGTCACTAGGTAATAAACTACCTGAGCTGCAGGTTTTATCCCCTGTTTGTATGGCCTGTTTTTTGTGTTATGGGATCTGCTCCTTCTAAGTAGACCGCCCGAGGGCTCTGCAAATCACATACTGCACCCTTCATGTTTAAGTGTTCATCACCTTCATCAGAAGATCTCATAGCTGCATGCGGAGCCAGAGGGCTCCTCCAAAGCCTGCCTTTTTATTTCCTCTTCACAAGACAAATGTCAAGTATCTGGGCTTTAGCAGGGAGCGTGGCCCACCCGTCTGCCGCCAGTGGTGTGGAGACAGCTAGATGAATGCATGGCTACAATGTGTCTGGCTTGCACCGGAGGCAAGTAGTCACGGCGCAATGCGAGGCCATGCCGAGATAACGACAGAAGGGTTTTAATCATCGCCGCTCCCCAGGAATGACACCAGCGCCGCACGGGTAACAGAGACAGAGAGCGGGGGGAGCTGGCACCCAGCAGACAAACAACAGGCTTGTAACATCACCACGTAGATCAGCAGTGTTGCTCGGTGAGAAGGACGTGTGCTCCTGGCTAGGCAGGGGGAGAAGCATCTTGCTGTTATTCTATTTTCTTTATTTATTTATTTTTAGCCTGCTGGAATCAAAAATCATGGCATCATTAACCACAGCCAATATTTCTCAAGCTCCAGCACGCCAAGCTGATATTAAATAAGTATTTCAATTGTGTGTGAAGCCTATCTGTGGTTTAGTGGGCACATCCATTTGTTTCACTGCTGGCTGCACAAATTTAACATCTTTTTATTTTACCTTTTAGGAGCCATCCTTCGCAACTGTTATGATAATCCAACCATTACCCAGCGTCCTCCTCAGCTTTACACCTCCCAACTGTTTAAAGACGCCTCTTTTATGTTTAGATATGCATGCTCGGTCCCTGTGTTTGTGTTGTATGGAGTCGAAAACAGAAAACTTTTGCTTTGTTTACATCCAGCCAATATTTAGGGAGCTTTGTGGGATTCAAGTCACCTCACTGATGCAACTCAGTAAACAGGGTTCATAGATATCACTGCAGGAGGCACCAAGGCAGTGGTTGGTGCTCTTTAATTGGGTTACACTGTGTGTGAAGAAGCTTCAGAGAAGTGGTACATGGATGGATGGGGTGAGAATGTAAGAGATAAACAGAGCAGATGGGTGAATATCCACAGCACAAACATAGATGTCTAAAATCTCACTGTAAAAGCAGTGGGTGAGAATAAAAGAAACAGATGACACATTTTACTTTGTTATTTAGAAAGGCAGCTGTGTTTTTCCCTCAGTGCTGTGCATCAACATCCATGTGTTCATTATGCCATGCAAAACTAAAATGGCATGTTTTGTAAAGCAAAGCAAAGATCATTGTTTTATTGACCAGCATTATCCCACTGTAAGCCCACAGGTATAGTGGACAGTAAGTGAGCCATTTATTTAGAACAGCCAATAAGAGTTTTGAGCTGGAGGGACTGTAATGACATTAATAAAGGATGGCAGAGAGAGGAAATCAAACGGTTAATGGAATAGTTTATTTTCAAGTACAGCATCATTTGAAGATGGTCATAAAGCATCTTCATTTACGTTCTTTAGCCTTTTGATCCAATTTTCTTTATTTGTTTCTTTCTGGACCGAAGTGAACCGTGAATCGCTTGTGTGTGAGAGTGTGTGTGCGCGTTTGCTTGCATCTTTGATCTCCAGAGAACCATCTCTCAGGTTAAAGCAAGATGAGAGTGAGGTGAGGCATGCAGTGATGAGGGCTGAGGTATTGGGAGGAAAGGTTTGTGTGCATAGCTTTTATATTAACCTTTATAACGCAAACAATGTTGAGAGCACAAATAGTAGCATCTGCGTTAACACAGGAGAGAGATGACACAGACATGCAAATGAGCCCTGTTTGCTTGTGGCTACCATAAAGGCAGCATTTTGATAACCATCTTTAGAAATATTTGTTAATATCACTATGAATGTTAATATCAACAAATTTACAATATTTCAGCTGTAGCAACAGGAGTGTACGGCCTGTATATCTATGATTATACTGAAGATGGGAACAGGAAGCAACTGTTGCAGAGTTATTTCTGATCCTGCGGGAAAATGTGAACAACTTGAAGTCAAAGATGGATGCAGCCAACAGCCAGCCAAACTTCTGTCTGTGTTGAAATCATGCTTGAGCGTGATGGAAATTTGAAGCATATTCATTAAAAGTGGATGCTAACTTTACTTCTTTACACAATTAACACTTTCCACATGTGCAGTAGTTGCCAGTTGATCTGACCCTAAAAAGAAAACTTGATCGTCTTAAAATATGGAATTGCAATTACTCTTATTTTGTGAAATTACTTAATTTTGTGAAATAGATCTAATTGTGCAGTGTCAACTCTTTTAAATTAACTAACTCTTTAGAGTAAATGTATTTAATTAGCTACCTCAACAACATTTAGAAAACTGATTGTCTTTGATTAAGGAAGGGAAAAAAAGCCCACTGCAAAATAACTTGTCCAAAGAAATATTTGACATTTTAAACAAAATTTATTTTGGGAACTTTTATCAGAAGTAAACATGTGGACTCAAATACACAACTCAAAGCAGCTGTGGAAATGGAAAGAGCTTTACTGGCAATAACAAAATTAGGCCATTAGACCTCAGACAATGGCACATGAAAAATTACAGTATTATTCTGTATTGAAATAAAACTAAGAAAAAAATGCAGAAAGGCTGTGGAAAATTAAACACATTGTTACTTCTCTAAAAATGAAGGTTAATAGCTACGCAGTGCAGCTAATAATATCCACTTGATTAACTGATCATCTGGTGTGAGCGTCTTTATAAAAGCAGATGTTTTGTCAGTTTGTGGGTTTGAAACATTCAAAGACATCAGCAATGATCTTAGAGAAGCAATTGTTGCTTCCCATCAGTCTGAAGGGTTATATGGTAATTTCCAAACAATTTGGAGTCCATCATTCTACAGTGAGAAAAAATATTAATAAATGGAAATGCTTTAAAACAGTTGCCAATCTTCCCAGGAGTCGATGTCTGAGCAAGTTTTCCCCAAGGTCAGACCGTGCAGTGCTAAGAGAAACTTGAAAAGAGTTTAATCTCAGACTCTAGAGACCTCAGTTAGCATTTTAAATGTTCAAGTTCATGACAATCACTAAAAAGACTGAGCATGTCTGACTTTTTTGGATGAGTTGCCAGGAGCAGACCTCTTTTCTTGAGAATATGCTAAGGTTTAACAAACAGCTTGTTAAAGTTGAATCTGTACAGACAACAGAACTTTTGGATCAGTGTCAAGTGGACAGACAAAACCAAAGTGGATATGTTTGACCTAAATGCAGAGCCCATTTGGTGCAGAACAACCACAGCATATCAACAGAAACATATCAAACCAACTCTTAAGTATGGTGGTGGACGGCTGGTGATTTGGGTTTGTTTTGCATCCACCTGGGGCCTGTTGCACAAAACAAAGATGAGGGATATTAAGCCGGGATATTTTGATCATCTTGGATCAACTTATCTGTGATCCAGTTCCACAAAAGTAGGATAGGGAAAGTAGGATATGTTATGGCACAAGTTATCATGGAGATTTATTGTACAAAGTTAGCCTGCCCCAGACAAGGCTAAGTTCTCTATTTAAGCTCATCCCTCAGCAGTCACCACAAATGGAAACCAATATTCATTTCACTGCCTGCTACACATTATCACATTAAACCAGACCCATTGTTGTTATTTTTTTAACACCTGGGATCATTAATTGCAATCTTTTTAGATGGTTTTGCAGTCATTAAATAATAATTTACACTTTCTCCATAGACATATACATACAGTATACAGTCGCAGGAAAAAATATCAGACCACTCTTGTTTTCTCATTGTTTGGTTCATTTTAATGTCTGGTACGACAAAAGGTAAATTTTTTGGGACAAACATATCTGTTTATTATATTTTTTTTTTCCACCAAACTTGGCCCTTAACTCCTCCATCATTTGTGTCACTTTACCCAAGATGTTAAAATGTTCTGCACATTCAAGACATGACTGCAACAGCTCATGGTGTTTCTAACTTTTATACTTTGAGTTATTAAGCAGTTTGTGCAAGTTTAAATACAGCTTTGATTTGACAGAAGCCTGTCAAACCAGATGTAGTTTGGATAATGCAGAAATTCACCCGATTGATTGGACAGTTTTGTGTGTAATGAGTTGAAAACTGCCTCACTAGGGTGCACCAGTTTGTAGTGTCCATCATTTCGCGAACACCAGAATTTTGCAAATGTTATCCTGGGTGTCATGGCTCCAAAGGTTTGACAACCATTGCATTAATGAAAAATATCAAAAAGTCATGTTCACCTATTACTACTGTGAAAGCATTTCCTGTTCACCCGTGATGGGCACCTGCAGGGGATTTTACTTTGATCTGGGTGCAGTCCAGTGCACCAGTGACATAGCATCAATGTAGCACAAAGCAATGAGTCTACTGTTAACACTTGTCCTGTAATTAATTTCTCTTACCTGGAATCTTATAAAAAATCCTATGAGAAGACACGTTACAGAGGTTTATTAGCGAGACACACAAATTATCATTTCACTCACATCTGCATCAGTTTTACCTGCAATTTCAATGGATTCATAATCAGAGGACAACTACGTTTTCGGAGACATTATGTGGATTGTAATTTTGTTAGGTCCAGCGGAGTAGTGAGTGTGTATTTGTGCACTAATGCATTAAGGTGGTCTAAAATGCTTTGTCATTCTTTGTCTCTTTATTTCATAACCGTGGCAGTGTTTCCCTTCTTTTTATTTGGTCCTTGACTTCTTCATACACTTCTAGGAGGATTTCATGCTCCAACGGAGAGAAGAACGCTGCTCTCGTTGCCATGGTAGATTAGTGATTCTGTGATAGATCTAAAGGGTCTATTGAGGAGGCGCGCACTTATCCAGGATAGGTTTCATCTGGCTTGATGAATCTGTGTCCACTCATCCTGGCTTGCACTTTCTGCAACCAATTAAGCCTGGATGCTCTTGTTTTGGATTTGATTAGCCCAGCTTAGTTTCTCATCCTGGATGGCTATCTGTCTGACAAGTAAAGCTTGAATGATTCATGAAACGGGAAAGTGATCACAAACCTAGCATCAAATCTACAATAGGATGGCTCAAAAAGAAAAGAATATGATCAGAGGATATTTACTTATATCAATTTACCAATACATTTGCATCTTAATCCTTGGTACGGGCTGACTGAATTTATTTTTTGCTGAAGTAGGCCTTATTAAGTAGGTTTATTTCACAACTTTAAAGGAGTATAGCGCAAGTTCTAGCTTTTTTCCAGAAGTCTGCCCCCTCTGGCAACAAGTGGAAGTGACGCCAATGTTGTGCATACGCATGGGCC
>JBBBVU010000019.1:7520438-7537161 GCA_037177055.1 Atherinosoma microstoma
AATAAATAAATAAATAAATAAATAAATAAATAAATAAATAAATAAATAAATAAATAAATAAATAAATGAATAAATAATAGCCACAAGCCTTTGTTAGTTTGTAAGCTAACGGTAGGGTTAGTGTTACATGCTAAAAACTTAGCATTGCAATATTATCTATCCTGGTTTCCATCATACAGATCACATTTACCTTTTTAGTAAGAAGAAAGCCAGCTGAGGGTCCCGTTTTATTCCCAGAGTAGATTGGAGCTCCCTCCATTTATGGAAAGCTGCTCCGATGTTGACTCTTGTCCTGTGGAGGTCAGACTTCAGTTTGGCCCTTTTCGTCACACTAGACAAAATTTTTCTTTTCTTTGTCTTACGTGGAGTATGTGTTGGTGTTTGAGAGGCACTTGAGGCCGCCGGTCTCTTGTTATCCAGTTTTATTCGACGGCGAAGTACACAATGCAATGCCTGCAGCTGCCTTTTTTTTTTTTTTTTTTTGCAGCGGCCAGGTTAATGAGCATGCGCAGCGTGTCAACCCACATGCACGCCCCTGAAGATTCGAACCCAAATCCCTATCGTTAAACATACAGAAACAGTACTGTAGAGGCAACTGCAGTGAATAGAGATCGGCTCATCCTACACATCAGGCAATTGTAAGAAGATGTTGGGGAAAGAAAATAATAGTATTTAGCATTTAAACTTGCGCAATGCACCTTTAAGTAAAAAAATTATATTTTCGATTTATAAAAATTCCACCTTTAACAATACAAATCAACCTCCCATTGTGCATAAAAAATTACTGATTAGTCCAGTAAAAATACATTTTCATACATTACTTACCCCTGCAGACATGTCCAGCATTCTCATTCTCCCTTGTGAGACTGAATCTCAATCACATTTAACACCGTGGGTAATTTAAAGAATTATGAGAAATTCATCAGGTTTCAGCTCTAAGAACGAATCTCCCCCTTTGATCTCCGTCATCAGTCGTTGAATACGATAAAGCAACTAACTAGGATTCAATATATTCAGGAACTGTACTCTGTGGCTTTGTATGGTTTTTAATGAGTAATCTTCCCCTGTTCTGTAGGAATCTTTAATAAGTGCTATTTAATGAATGAAACCCATTGTGTGGTAAGCCATTAATTTTGAAAGCAACCATGATTACTTTTGAAGGATTAGGACACTTTTCTTTGCATTTAAATACATTGCATTAATTTCTTCTGGAATAATCATCTTTGTAGTTAAGAGATAAAGCTGAGATTAGAAAAGTGCTATTAATGAAAATATTTCTTCAGTCTTTTTAGTATTTTGTGCATGTGTACCACAGCTTGGCTCAACACTATTACAGCAGTTATATGGACTGGCTCAGGTGCAAACAGACAAATAGCATTTATCTGGTGCCAGTGTTGTCACATATCTGATTCTTTTCTGATATAGATCAATCATGACAGGAGGACAGACAGATGATGCCTACCCCGGCGGCTAAAGTGTCCCTTTAAATGTTCTCACTTTCCTGACAGTGTTTCAACATTAGCCTTATCGTACATCAGACTAACTATTTTGAGTGACAGCACCTTTCAGTAGAGACATAAATAAATGTAAAAAAGACAACAACTGTTATGGGCATTCACCTCAAGTCAGTGTTTTCTCATAATTGCTACTTGAGGGATTGTTTTGAACTGTGTTTTCTAGTCTGAAATGATTTCATTTTGCCATGAATAGAGCTCTTGGTCTGGAGTGATGCACTTACCTACAAACCTCATAGCTAGAGGAATGTCAGGACTTAAAGTTTAATTTTAACGAAGTCTTTTAGTATTTGTTTGTTTGGTATTGTTGCAGTATTTTCATATTCTTAAATTTACTTTATTTCAAAGCAATGACAAAGCAATCTTCTAAAAGGAATAAGAGACAAAAGCAAGGGCATTGGATATTTGAGAAATACATTGAACTTCTAGCACTACTTTTAAACCCGCTTATAAAGTACACAAAGCTAAAATGATATGTAACCAGGGTGGGAGCTGTTATGTGTGTTGTAGGTCATTTTTTTGAGGATGCAGTGTACATAACTGCATATGGATGCATTGATATTTTGTCTACTTGGTGGTACATGCATCATTTATCCCAATGACTATGTGACCAAATTAAAATATGGTCCTGTGATGCAGTGGCAACCTGTTCAGGGCGTATAGTCTCCTTCTCACTGATAGCAACCAGACATGATAGGCAGGATTGGTTGCAGGACTATTTGTAGGTAAAGCCTATCGGACACAAAGGGTGTCTCATCAATGTTTTCCTCCTTGTCTTACTCTCCAGGTGTCATCAGAACAGCTTTGCCCAACATGGACCGGGAGACAAGAGACCAGTATGTGTTGGTTATCCAGGCAAAAGACATGGTGGGCCAAATGGGCGGCCTCTCCGGGACCACCTCTGTCACGGTCACGCTGACCGATGCCAATGATAACCCCCCGCGGTTCCCTCACAGTAAGACACCATTTACTGATTGAATCATCCTCCACAGGGTTGATTAAGTTTGTACATACAGTGTTCAGCAGCTACTTAGCAATCAGCATAAAACCACCAACTTTGTGCTTCAGTTGAAGTGCTTTCTGTTCCTGCTGAATATGGCTTTGAAGATCTATTATCACTGAAAGACCACTTGAACTGAAAGAACCAATTGAGACCATATAGTGAAGGCAATGGTAAAAAACTGCTGGGATTTAATTTCTCTCTCAAAAGGAAATCAATTTAAACTTTCACATGTGCTGTAGTATCATTAACAAGGAAATGTAGCATGGAATATTTTTTTTCTGCAGTGTGTGGTGAAATAAAGCTGAACTGAAATGTCTTATGCCTATCTTTGTGACTGCATTTGTATTCTCAGCAAACATTTGGACTTATACAACCAAATTAAAAAAAAAAAAAAAAACAGAAGAAGAAAAAAGGACAGCCGTCTTTCAATGTGTGCACCTCCCAGCGCACTCCTCATCAGAGCTGGTGTCTGCTCTAGCCTTGGATACCAGGATCAATCAGGCTCCGTTTTTTTGTTGTCAGCCTATTTCACGGGCTGCTAATGGGTTCCAGGCCAAGCTTTAGGATTCAAAGGCATGCAGTGCTTCTCATGATAATCCGAAGCACCGGCAATAGGTTTACCGCTGATAGCCCAACCAACGTCTGGCTGGTGTACTCACCACTGGACTTCCATGAAGCTGAATCAATTTGCTGGTCCCTGAAGGGGGGAAGAAAGGCTCAAGTTTGCACAACAAGTCATCAGTGTCGTTTTAACCCAGTGCTGTCATGCTGAGAAGAAAGAGACTTTAGAAGAGTTCTGGGTTTTGCTCCTGCTGCTGCGCTCAAAGGGTCATGGGTCAGAATCGATACGCCATTATGGAGCATCAGAGCAGATAGAATCCAGGGGCAAAAGCTTGTTGGGTAGGGGAAGAGAGCAAGGTTAGCTGCAAAATTGACGGGCTTAGGGAGGGCAGGGTCGGGGAGGTGGGTGCAGGGGCCAATACAGAGGGAGGAAAGTAATTTTTTGGTCTTTTAAAGAGCTGCTATTGCATGGCAAATTAAAAAGCCATTATAAAGATTACATGGCGGCAAACAATGTCAGGCAGATTAGCATTTAGACTGTGGCTGAGGGAGACACTGTGAGGAACACAGAAAGGTCTGGTAATGAGCTCTGCCATGGTGATTGGGGAGATTATGATTATGAATATGATTCCTTTCTTTATTCTTATGAGAGTACTTTAAATCCAGGGGGTCAAACAAAAGCTCAGGCTTCACAATAGCAAGTTTGAGAGTAATAGAATCCTTGAGTGGACATTTCATCCTGTGAAATGTAACAAAGGGATATAAATGTGACTCCTGCTGTTACTTTCTTCTTACCTTTTTGTTTTTTGGATTGGAGGGGGAGCCTGTTAGTCAGTTCTAGCAAGAATAATGTATTTCTTATTTTGCTTCACCTATTCCGCTAAAGGTAAAACTAAAAGAAAACTGAAATTGGCCTCTTTTTTTGTCTTAATTGCATAGTTTATTGTTCCTTCTATATTGTTCATTCTGCAAACTGAATCACAGACAAAAAGTTCTAAATGTCACTTTTCCTGCTTGTCAGTGTAATGCAGGTGAGTTTTTATAAAAATAAGCACATCCATTACAAGCATCCGCTTCTGTCCTTCGTTTTTCCAGAGAGCTATCAGTACACAGTGCTGGAGTCGCTCCCCGTGCAATCTGTGGTGGCCCGAATCAAAGCAGCAGATGCTGATATAGGCTCCAATGCAGAGATGGACTACAGGATCATGGACGGTGACGGACCGGGCATGTTCAACATAACAACAGACGAGGACACGCAAGAGGGGGTCATTATCCTGCAAAAGGTATAGCTACAACGACAAACAGGTTGTCAAAACATAAAACCTGTTTGTTTCACTGGGAAGGAGTTAGGAGTAATAGCTCAGGCAGATGAATGATGTTACACCCACACTTTTGAAAGTCAATGAAACACAAAGATCTGTATATAAGCTGGTGTGGCAGTAAATGCTGCTTGGAATATGGATGAAAGTGCTGCGACTTCAAAAGCACACTCGACTCTCTGCAGTAGATTCCTTCTTCAGTCTGCAAGCGCTGAAAAACATTTCACTGGGTTTCAGTCTCTGATTGTACAAGCTATACTTCTACTCTCATTTTTGTTTCCAAATGTTAGTGTGTCTCAGATATTGTAATGAGACCTGTGCTGCCACTGCTGCATGGTGCATTTTGTAAAATTAATTAAAAGTGAAATTTGGAGTTCATGTAAACAAATCAAATTGACAAATATCAATAGATGTTACATGTTGGAATTAATAAAGCTTTACTTTTTTTCATGTGACTGTAAATATTAATCGGCAGCCAGAATAATTTACACTTTTACTCTTGCTGAGTAACATTCTCTCACAACTAGTCTCCCTTTTACTTGGCTGACTCCCTGAGCATGATGAAAAGTAAACCATATTTTTACTATATGTTTTTGATATAAATTTTTTGTTGTATTAAATGACTTAAGCATCGTTGGTTATTGGTCTTTTCATGGGATTTGTTAAATGTAAGACAAATAGAATGGATAAAGCCAGTCCTACCTTTGCTCTGCACAACTTTTTGAAATTTCCCCCAAAGCTGTATGAATGAATGTTGCAGGATGTCATTGACTGAGTGTAATATTACCTGCTGAAATTAGTTAGCATTTATTGGCATGATATTAAAGTACTGAACAAGAAGCATTATGTTGTATATGAATAACAGAATGATGTGTTGATTTTTTTTTAAATCTGTTTTAAGTCCACTGAGATCTACAAAAGACCAGATACTAATTATTTTGTTCTCACATTTTCATCTTCTCTGTGCCTGTGTTATCTTGTTTTTCCTCTGGATTAGAATTGGGAATCATTGAAATATTATCAGTTCAGATTCCAGTTCTGCTTATTGATTGTGATCAATTCCACGTTATTTTTGATAATGATAACTCAAAATATTAGTTTTGTATTAATATTAAATCCTTCCACATCCATCATTAGGTACTTACACAGATAATTTTACCAACAGGTCCATTGTAATCATATACATAAGTCCACACAGAGAAGTGTTATTTATTTGCCGAATGGCTGCCATTGAGTTGGTCAGTCTATCCACATAAAGCTCTGGGACCAAGTATTTTATTACTGATTCATACTTTGATTCAAAGCCCTATTTGGATTAGCTACTAATCACAAAGAACAAATCAGCATTAACCATCATCTCTACATCTGGGTACTGCGAGGCTCGAATGGAGCATGGACGGGAGGGGGAGGAGTTAAGAGGAAGTGCCACTTTCAAATGTTGCTAGCTCTCCAACATTGCCAACTCTAGCTTTAAGTAAAGCTTAGCATTGTTGTCTCTAATATCCACCCACACACTAAATATATAAACTAGACAAGTTAAACATGCTAAGCTACTTCTTTATTCATATGGAGAGGTTTTGTTGCATATTCTTACCTCAGTTTTGCATGCTTCAGAGGTCATGGCTGATATGTTAGATTTCAGGGCTTCAGATTGAAAATGGTCTCCCCAGGCCACGCTGATGTGACAGCTCATTGCTGTCCCTCTTTTGTAGGCGGGGTAGAGCCATTGTTGGCAATGAGCAGTTCTTGTCAGACTGGCCGATTTGATCCTTTGTTTGTTTTCCACCAAACTCAGACGATTACAACACTGGAGAGACTGTCTGACACTGAAAGTGTCAAATCAATGTGCTGCAGCAGTATATTATATGTTCCGAAGGAGAGTTCAATAAGCCAAACAAAATGTTTCAAAATGTTCATCTCAGAGTACTTTTCACCATGTTGGCACCTGTCTTATAACCATTTTTTCTTTCAAAGAGTAGTGTAACTATAATCCTTCTCTAAATCACTTTGTCTGATTGCATGTAATTGTATATGGTTTACATAGCCCTCATCTTTAACTGTACTGTGTTGCAGCATTGTGTAAATGATTTATAGATTTACATGTATTTTCTTTTTTTTTTCTGGTTTATTCACTGAAAATACAATTTTCATAGTTTTTCCTAATCTCTCTGTTCACATCTCATGTTTTGACATGAGAAGTGAACACCTTTTAAGAATTACTTTTGTCTGTCTCTTTCAGCACTTGGACTATGAGACAAAAAGCAGTTTTGCTCTGAGAATTGAAGCCACAAACAGGAATATTGACTCCAACTTCTTGAGCTTGGGCCCTTTTAGCGACACAACGTCAGTGAAGGTGACAGTGAAAGATGTGAACGAGCCACCCATCTTCTCCTCACCACTTAGTGAGATGGATGTTTCAGAGGATGCCAAAGTGGGAACCTCAATAGGTAGAGTCTCTGCCCACGACCCGGATAACACCAGCAGTGCAATCAGGTACTAACAATTTGTCCATCTGCTTTTTCACATAGTTATAAGGCAGACATCTGATGGAAAAAGAAAAAAAAAACAAGAATTTCCAGATACTTCACACTTCCTTTCAACCAATAAAAAAGAAGAAGCATACTTCAAATATCCAAACAAATCAAATTAAAAGGGTAATTCTTTCAATTACTCCACATCATCTGTAAACACAAACTCCACAGACACTTGAGAGTCCCCATGAGGCTGTCACATAGATAGCACCAGATGGTGGGTGGGCCAAGGAGTGCTGCATTTGCAAAAGTCAAATGCCATCCTGAACTAGAGAAGGGCATTCCTGTAGGAGGGTCAAGGCTCGACACTTGTGCCATGGCATTCGTGACTCAAAACAAGCACTGGCATTGTCTGTCTGTGCAGTATTAGTACTAAGATCCCCACCCATTCTGCTTTAATTGAATGAATATTGTATGGTATTCATGCTTGGTCTGTTAGGATTGTTAGTAATCTTAATCAGAAAATCTAATTACTGCACCATTGTAGCTTTAGATTGCCTCTTTTTGCCCCTGTGACTGTTATCAGAATCAGTAATATATTTCACTCCATCTGTTTGAATTAAAATTATTGTGGAACTAATGCAGCCACAAGAGTCAAATTACATTGCAATAATACCCCTTGGATGTATGCTAATTGAAGTTGTAATTTTCTCTCGAATTATGAGTTGATGTGTATTGAAAGGGCCTGATTAAAGTTGTGTGTTGAGGGACAAGTAGACAGTCTTCAGTTTGATCAAAATTTAATCTGGCTTTGTTTCACTCGGGCTATTAATATTCAAGTTTTGAAATTTGTCATTATTTATTCCTTTTAGAGGCCAGTTGGAAAACAAGCAAAAGAAAAAAAAAACTAGTGCTCTAAAAGTAACTCTTAAAAGTGTATTAGTTAACAGTGTGTGTGTATGTATTTTTGCCCAGGTACTCCATTGACAGGAACACAGACATGGAGCGCTTCTTTAATGTGGACCCTCTCAGTGGGATCATCAGCACAGCCAAAGCTCTGGACCGTGAAGCAAACTCTGTCCATAACCTTACTATCCTGGCCATTGAGAGCAGTAAGTAAACCGACAGCAAATTTTGCAATTGCTGCATGAGTGAGAGTAAACAGTTTGTTAAACCTCTGAAAAACATCTATGCAGTTATTCCTGAGCAACAATAAGCAGGAACAGGACACATATTTTTAATTGTGTGTAGAGACCGGAGCAATATTATGGCTTAGAAAAGTTTGGACATTTCGATATTTTATCCCTTCTCCATAACCAAAAACACAGGAGAAAAAAGTATAATACCTGTTTGTGCTTGTGTACTTTAATAAAATTGCAGCAAAGGACAGTTTTACTATGAATTTAGCACATTTAAACATATAAATATATATATGTATATATATATACATATATATATTAAAGTCAGGTATACTCACCAGATCAACCTGATTAAATCTTTTACCATTGCCAATAGGAGCATATTCATCCTTAGTTTAGGCTAAACTGAAGTTACATCCACTAACCACTTTCATTACCTCCTATTTAACATGTGACCACATCAATATGAAGTAATGGGATTACCTTGAATCCTGCTTGCTGTAGTGGAAGATTGTTTCAGAGAAGGGTGACTTTATACTGGTCAGTGGACATAAGATGTAAATATTTGTTTCTGTAGATAAAATGTTTGGCTTAAAGCTTCAAGTGGAAAAATAAAACCTTTGCTTTTCTAAAAAGAGCAAGTGGCCCAAAATTGACCAAAGGTACTCAGTAAAGTTGGTTCAAAATTATTAAAAGCCTTCATAATTACATGGGAGAAAATATTAAAAGACCAATGCATTGTGACCAACTATGGCTTCATCAGCATCATTGTCTGGTGTGGATCACACATCTATGTTAAATGTCACAAATGTGCTTACTTTTTTTGCACTATATGTAATATTCATAGTGAAAGTCAACCTGTACACCCTAGTGTTGTGTTTCCATTGATGATGCACTGAGCTTAAGCTGACAAAAGCTGCTGCAAAACTGTTTCCTCTCCTCCCTATTTGCTGTACTTCAGGTCTGCCTTCATACCACTCTCCTCCCTGCAGAGAAGGCTGTCAGTAATGTTCAAGTTAGTCATCCAAGGAACTGCTCTTATTGGTTGCTCTCACTCAGGCAAAGTGGGTGCCTTTAAAGCATGAGAAGGAACATACATAGTCATTTTCCCATTTTCTTTTGATGCTTAATTTGATGTTGGTAATTACAAAAAGTTGATGAAAATGCAAAGTTTAGAAAAACTTCCTCAACTTTGCTGAATTTTTTTATGCTTGCCTCAGGTGATTTTGTATAAACCCAGCCATTACTCGCTGACAAGTACACAGTCAGAAAGTAGTTAAAGATCATTTTGAAGCCTTCTCTCCTTTTATTCTCTCCCACACAACCAAGGCAGCTGGTTTTGTTTGTTTCTTCCCTAACCTTTGTGTTTCCAATTATCAACCTCTGGTTTTTATTATGGCCACGTGCAACAATACCACCTGCTAATGATTCATGTGCAGTCTATAATTTATAAGCTCAAAATCTGTTGATGGAAACAAACTCAAGAATAATTTCTACTTGGCGACAATTTTAAGATTTACTCCAAATTCCCATCAAATCTGGATGGAGACAACTACTTTCAAGACTCTTTATGCAATAAAGGAATATATTTTGTTAAAGTTACCAATTTATGCTATAAGGTGTCTTTAATATTACCACATCTAGCTTTAAAATCAGAAACTGGCTTTGTGCTACAAACAGAACATTTCTGTCTCCTTATTTCTATGTCCTCGACTTCTACTGGTGAAGGGTGTTGACATTTTAAACTGGGAAATAGGTTTATTTTTAAAACTGTATTTTATAAAAGTCTATGCCTGGGGCTTTGAAAAGTGTCATTTAGCTGGTTAATGCCACAAAGAGAGCGTACATCAAATTTGAGTTCTTTTATGCTTTATAATACCCATTATTCTGCTGTGCTGTGGACATTACAGCGTGGAGTTGTGGGGTTGTTGCAGGGCTGTCGGGGAATGTTAATTCACACACAGGACGGTCATTTTGACCTCCATGTCTCCCTGAGCCGTGGGGACAAGATGCTGACTAAGGGCGGGCGGTCTCACCCACGGGTGAACAATGTTAATGTGATGTGAAGAAGTGTTGCATGCCTTTTTGTTCGTCTGTCAATGCACCAAGGACATGAACACCTTTTTTTTTCTTTTATCCCTCGCATTGCCATCATTCTACTGCCGTCGTTCAAACATAGTGGACAACAATCATCAGCACACCATCTACTAAGCACTTTAGACAGCTGCGTCACATCAGTATAAGTTAAAAAAGACAACCAGCCTGTCATCCTGGCACTTCCTCTTCTTTAATATCTTGCGACTGAATGCTGTGTGAAAAGGATATTATTTTTTTTCAGAGCCTTTTTATGCTTCTTTGCTTTAAAGCTGTGCTTTTATTTACATCTCACAACACAAAGATGTAATTCTTGATTCCTGTGTGTGAGCACTTGCCTGATATAGAACAAAGAGAAGGCAGCATATAATAATAGCCATATGAAATGTCACAACAGTCCCTCATGCATGAGGTACACACTTCTGACACTTAGTGACACTCATGCACTTTTCTTTTAGTTGAAAACATCTTTGAGTTGTAGGACTAGCAACAAAATCTACTGCCCTGCACTGTCTTGTGACAGTATTTATAGTAAATGGGTTCTTTCTAACAGAATAGGGTGCATGGAGGCTGAGCATTTGAGCTGCGTTCACTCACATTTCATCCACTCCATCTAGACCACGCCAATGACAACAAGTCTTTGGCCCCAGGCTTTGTGCGCCCTTTTTATCACCCGAATGTCAGAGCGTCATCTCTGGTCGGCATCGTGGCGACGCCAGACTAAATCATCATCTTGCTCTCAGACGCAGCCATTTAGCCATCAGTGTGTGTCAAGCAGACAGAGAGGCGTGAAGCCCTGTGTGGAAGATGGTTCGTTTGCACACACAGCTTTCCCCGACAACAAGCCTGCGCCAAGTCCGATCAGTCTGGCTGATCCACAGCAGAGAAAGTAACGACACCAGCTGTTGGAAGCACACTGCATATTTCATTACGGCAGCACTTAATTAAAACACATGTGAAAGATCAATATCCCATAATCTGGCCAAATCCATCAAGCCAGACTTACAGATGAATTAAATGAGGTTTTGCTGAAATCTGTAAAATGAACCAATATTCTCTCCTCTCCTTCTTTTTCAGAGGACACAATGCAAATTGGGAAAGGCATCGCCCTCATCACAGTGCAGGACATAAATGATAATGCCCCGGTTTTTGCCATAGACTATGAGACTCTCCTCTGTGAAAATACCATGCCAGGACAGGTAAGACCCAGAAACATGTTTTGCAGTCAGTCCAGCTTCTTTTCTTTTTTCTTTTGCTGCACTTGCTTGAAGCTTGACACACAAAGACAGCCTGCTGACTCTCGGCCATTAAAACTCTCCACTCTGTTCCTCAAAACAAGTCCACTGTGCACAAACAGTATCCACTTTTCAGCTTTTGGTTATGCCAGGTAGACAGCATCATTAGCAGGAGACACAACTTTAAGATTTTGTTGCAGGCATTGCAGGTGTTGCCGTTCATTAGAGATGTTACTCTTGTTCACTTTTTCACTGGCTCACTGGTTACTGGCTCCTGCCTGTAGTCTTAATCCGTTGTAACATTACAGCTGAATGTCATATCTAATGATGGGATGGAGTGCTGTTCTATAATGGTTTGATTTACCGTTCTAAAGCCAGTTGTAATTAGATGATCACCACAGGGGAAGCAGTATCATGCAGTGGTTAGCAGATGAATTCAGGGCTTGGAGATTTTCTCCAGGAAAAAAAAAGGAGGGGAAAGAAACTATGTCCGTGCATTGCATTTAGCCCCATTGTTGCTAAATGACTTGTGTGTTTGTGGCAGCGATTCGTCTGGTCTTGGCATTTGGAAAATACAATCAGAGGCAAAGGCTACAGGAGGCGTGCAGACCTGAATAAGTACAATTGATCAGAATGATGCATTGTATTGGAAATAGCTATTAGGCCCTTTTAAATATGCTATTTGCATTCATATTTTGGAGTTGTTTGTCATTGCGCTCATGGGAGGGTGCAAAAAAACAGCAAAGGATTTCATTTGCAAAAATGAGAGACCATATTTCATGTGTATTTGTTTTTTTCTGTGTGCATAATGCTTGACCAGTGTGGCTCCTTTTTCAATAAGGTTACACAACCTTAGAGATATGAGTGTTCTGTTTGTTGCTGCTTTGAGTTTGTATGTCCTATTACTTTAAATTTAGAGCAAATTTTGAATATATTTCAGCACATAACAGAACACATGCCTTTTGAAAGTCTTTGTTCAGCTGTTGGTAGAATTTGTTTACTTCTCCTCGAAGTGGGTTCTTACTCTGCTCAGGCCTTGAGCCCGCACTCTTCTCAGACAATCCCTGTGGGTGTTGAGCACATGGACAGCGCGTGCATGAAAACAGTTTGAAATGCCCTAAACTAACTCACCTCAATAAGACTGCCCTTGGAATTGGACCATAGCCTAAACTAACCTTCACCTGGGGTCTGGACTGGGTTCTGCAGAGTTTTCACAAACACAGAGTTAGTGCTTTTTGTCTGGCACTGCTCTCAAATGAAACTTAATGTTAACATTACTACATAACATTGAATTCATTTAATGATAAATATATACAGAAATGATCAGAATGTAAATTTTCCTAACACACTTCAAGGTATTTTAAGGTAGGCTAGCAGTAAACTAAAATGTAAATCATACATCACAGAAATACTTAAAGGTAGGGTGGGGGATCCTGGAAAAACTTCTCCAGGAGCATTTTTTACTATGTTACTTAAAATTCCCTTCACACCCCTATTGCAGCCAATTAATTAAATGATCTAACACAAAAATAAAGTATTTTAATAATCACCTGTGGAATGGACAGGGCTGAAAAATCACCATCCAATCATTTTAACCAGCCCGTTCTGAAAGATTGGATAGTGATATGTCTATTAGGCTCAACTGCCATTCGTCCCTTCCCCCTCTGCGCATTCCCATGTTCGGGCACGAATTACACGCTCTCAGAGGCTTGGGGCACTTGTAAAAAAAGGCAATGTAACGAGAGCAAGAGCTCAGCTAGCTACAATAGCTAGCATACTACATCAAAATACAGTATACACTTAAACGTCAGGGAAATTATGGCAGAGACAGTGTCTATATCAAGTCAGAGCTCATGCTCTGCTCCGCCTGCTGCTTGTCTTTAGTGACATTAGCTATAGAGCAATTCAAGCAACTTTCAAATTTAGCTGATAATGGGTGCACTGCTTCCCACTTGGTCCTGATCAATGATGTCAAAGACTGAAACAAAGTCATTCTTCTACAATACCAGCCTGCAGGACATAGCAACAGCCATTGCCCATGACGGCATCATCAGCAGAAAAAGGTAAAGCACATCTGTAATTATTCAGCTGAAGCCAACGGATGGTTTATCCAATCCCACTGATAGCTGGGCTGTGAGGGTGCAGCCAGAAACTCCTGCCGGTGAAGGTCTCTGTCCTCGTCCATCCAGAGGGATGATGGGATGCATTCAAATTCTGTCCATACAGGCTCAAAATGTGCCACTGTGGCTTGGAGCTGGTGTCAGCTTATTAGTGAAGACCTTTCTAACATATAAAATAGTTTGTAGCTGTGGAAAAAAAACTCTGTTTTATTGAGCTGTATTGAAATGTTTGAAAACTTTCTGGAGGACTGAATGGATTATTAATACTTCATCTTTTTACATTAAGTGTTTCATCTAATTAGTTACTTGTTTAGTAAGCAAACAAAATGGCAAACTGACTTGAATTCATCATTTGAGAACAGAGATGAGCAAAAATCATTCTGCTTCTTAATCGTGTCACAAATATTTTTGCTCACAATAAACAACAGAGAGCAACATGTCAGAAAAAAACAGCTTTTCGCTCCAATGAAGAAATGTGTGAAACATCCAAAAACAGTCAATGGCATGTAAATTTTGTGACATGTTTATTTATTCATTTATTCAAAGAACATGAAACAGAGCCTGTTACAAAAAAAAAAAAGTATAAAAAGAGGCACATTACAGATTGACTAATCTATAATGCCCTTGAATTTACAGTCTGATTAAATATAAACACAGAAACACAAGTGACAGCTAAGGGATATTTTAAAAACTGTAACAAACCTTTGTATTTCCTGCTATATTGTCATGTTTTTCTACATGGCCAAAGAATATATATGCCAACTTATGATGATTTATGTGCTTCACATATTTTCTTGTATTTCTCCTCTGGACCAAAACAAATGTAAGTTTTGTATTTTGTAATTGCTTAGTATATCAATTCTTTAAAAAATATAACATGATTTTAGTTCATTTTTCTTTTTTATGAAATGTGTTTTTGTAAATGTCAATCTTTGATTTCTTATTTCACTGTAAAATATCTGAAAATCACAAATATATTTACACCTCGTGTTTTAGATGGACTATATTTGGATGTGAAACATGCTTTTTTTCTCCTCCTTCACCTGATTGTTATAATGACTTTCTACCACAGAAAAGCAGCACTTGCTTTTGTTTTTATTTCCCACTAATTCCAATTTCTATTCAATCCCATTCAAATCCAGCTTTCTGTTAGGCAACACTGAAGTGTGCCAGTGGGATCGCACCTCCAGACTGCATAATGAAGGCAGGCAAGATGGGATTTTCATGATGAAATTTACACCCAAAAACACATACAGAGCAAAGGGAAGGAGAGTGGTTGACATTTGAATGTGAAAACACAGTTTGAATCACAACTAGGTGTCGACTCTCAGACTGGGTGGACTCATTACCTGTCAGATATTCACCCCACCACCTCCCTGATTCCTAATTAATGAAAATGCTCCTGTTGTGTACTGTATGTGTGGCTGTAGCAGGGAACAGTTGGCTTTACTAACGACCTGCGCGCTCCTGTAAAGCTTTGTTAAAAAAAAAAAATCTCAGGCCGCCCACTAGCTGTCACGCCCATTGGCTTATTCACAGCTGCAACAAAGATGAAATAATAACATTTGCCGGTTGGGGCTACAGATGACTCCTTGGCTATATAGCACAGATTAACAGGGAGGGCCTGGATGGAATAACCTGCCATTTTCCAGGCCTAATTAAGGCAGAGTCTCATGGCAATGGCTCTCTCCAGAGATGCCACTTGTTACGGTTCATCTGTGCGTCTGTCTTCTGCCATAATATTAATTGATATCATGATGAGGTGGAAGGGGCATGGCCAGTGGGGACAGTGAGGAGGGAGGTAGAAGAGGGGGGTCACGTTGTACAATCACTTCAGTGTAACATTACAGACATGAGTGGACTTGGCATTCTGTTGCCCTCAGCCTGCTGCCTGCCCCTCCCTAAACTCTGGGAGGGAATGTGGGATTATGATTACTGCATGGTTACCAAAAGTGGGTGGCAGGACACTTGTTGCTTTTATTAAAGGCTCCAAGACTTTTGTTTTTAATGTTGTTTGGGTTTTCTTGTTCCAAAAACAAAAAGATTGGTGGACAGATGGAGCAATAAGCAAAGGAGGAACCAATCCGTTCTTGGTGCACGTTTGAATCGCCTTCCTTAAAAAAAATCCAAGATTGGGCATAGTCCTTGGCAAAGGACTGTGTTCTCCAAGTACCCCTTCTAACTAATTATTGTAATTTGGCTTGTTTACCAACACAATCAGCAGTTGGAGCTGCCACAGTTGATGTGAGGATGTGAAGCTGAATTAGCTGAATTGAGATACAAAACCCACGGCGCCTGATTGCGGCAAATTGGAACAAAACAAAGCTCTCCTTCTAAGTAACAAGACGGTCCAAATTGAACATGGACATGATGAAGATCTTTCAAATCTGCATGGGTGCAGTCGAATAGTGGAAAAATACGGCGTCCTGATGTATTTTGAAAAATGTCATGGGGTTTAGGAGACGTGTACAGAGAAAATTCCCAAGGACTGAGGAAAAGACGACCATGTTTGAATGTAAATCAAACCACAGATAGGTAAAGCTGTGATGTGGGTCTGCAGCACTGAAACTACAGCTGTTTAATAAATTTTTCACATATCCAATTAAGTCATTCTTATCTGTTCACAATGGCCATATCACATGACCTATATTATCATATTATAATAAGATATAATATATGAAATATCACTTCGTAATCAAGATTGGCTATTCAAAAATGTAAAGATAAAGGGAGAAAGCGAAATATATTTTTGTCACAGACGTTTCTATCCATGTATTCATCTAGATATATCATAGTTAAAAGTATATAAAAACAATCAAGCATCACTGAATGTTACAGCAATTATTTATTTCCCTTTCACAACGGACGGTGCACTGTTTCATTGTCAAAAGCACATGCTAAAAGAAGAACTGACGTTCCCTCAGCATTTAGAGAATGAAACCACTCAGATACTTCCAGGTCATTTTCGCTTTCCTTTCAACTAGACTAGAAATCCTCCATTGCTTAATCCTTATATGCTGGAAAATTTGTCATAAGCATCAAAGTACTGCAGACCTAGATGCATTGGGCACATACATGAATATATTACTATGGGGATATGAGCTGCTAACAGCTCATTCAACACAGTTTTCATGGAGCAATTTTTTCCCCTGAAATATTAGTGCTCTCATCGACCATTCATATACAAATATTGGCACTCATGAAAACCTCTGAGCTTTCTTAAAAAGCATAGAAAGTGAATTCTTTGAGAGCTCAAAGACCCTCAAT
>JBBBVU010000019.1:7585694-7604070 GCA_037177055.1 Atherinosoma microstoma
TTGTTTAAAAAAAAAAAAAAATTCTATTGAACCACAATTCAAAAACAATGTCATGATTTTCATTACATTCTTATTTTCTATTACTTTGTCAATTTCAGTTTATTTTAGTGAGGTTTTTTTTCCCTCTTTAATGGGAGGGTATGGATAATTTTGAGGTCAACTGTATGTTTTCCTGCATGATGATTTATACAGGTTGGTGCCATTTCAAACCTCATTAACATAAATCAAAATGCACTTATTTGGCATTTACAAGGATAAGAGCTTCATAAAAGCCCTCCCAACACCAATCACAGATGTAAACCTTAGGCAATTACACATACCTTATCATAAATAATGCACCAAATTAGCTGCAGATTCTTGAAGCATGAAATCAGTTCAAAATCCTTTTAACAGAAATCATCAGAAAATAATAGAAATTCTAGGAGCTTAGGTCATAAAATTTTTGAAAAAAAAAAGTATTTTTCACTCTTTGTCAGCTGCTGGGACAAACACATCATCACTTTGCAATTTTCTTAGAGCATAACTACAGGACACGGAATGGCAAGGTGGTTTGGTGGAATAGATGAAAAGAAAAATATGTGATTAAATACAAAAATGTAATTAAAGTACATTTTTGTTTGTTTTCATTTTTAGTTATAATTTTACATTGAATTGTGGTCCCTATGAAGAAATTCAGCGTAGGATAGCTGTTGTATGTCCCCTCTAATGCTACTGTGAGAAGACAGAAAAATGCATTCACATGTTTTGCATTTTTATGTGCCCTCACAATTTCTAAGCCTATTTTGTTTCACAAGCATAGCTTGAACCACATTTTCTTTTAAGTTTTTTTTTTCTTTTAGAATTTTAGTGACAATCTATGACAACGATAATGTCAACACAGATAAACAGATTTATGAAGTGGGACTTGTGAGATATTTTGCAGCACAGCTTTTCCTACAAACTGCAATTTTGTCACTAAACGTGGAAACATTACACATAAGCTCTTTTAGGTACAATCTGGTGACAGGACTGTATTTAAGTAGAGATCAATGTTAAATAAGCAGACATTTGTTTCTTTAGTTGATTTTTTTAAGTATACCTGTGGGCCTGAAACCCATAAAGACGGCTAATAAATAATACCTTTTGATTTTTAGGTTGAAAAAGAAAAAAAAAACTGAAAAGTTTTTTTAGATTGGATTGTTTGGTGACTCTGATGCATCAACTCTGGGAGCAATGACAAGAACAGAGACAGACTCTGGCACAGTGCTAGTACACCAGCAGGGAAGCAAGATGATCAGCCCGGCGGTTGCAGCAAAATATCATATTGGTTAATCCCAGTTGCCTCCGGTAGAAGTTTGTAAAAGTACCTGGTAACTAAATTGTTGGCGGTGATCCTAAGCTCTCTATCATTGCAGCTCCGTACAAAATTAATCCACAGAGTATCCAGTGATCGTTGTTACTCCTGAAACTTTGGTTCTCTCAGTATCTTACCCTCAAAAGATGGTGTAATGCCAGATATGCTATGACAACACATTTCAGCTTCACTCTTCACAAAAGTAAGTCTTTGTCTCTTGTTTTCATTGTTTCTCTGTAGTTTAAGTAGACTGTACAAGTTCCACAAACTCTGACATACAGATGATATTAATTTTAATGAAAGTAGAGGAGTTAGCTAGTTAGTTCATAGTCCAAGGCTAATGTACAATAATTGGTCTATTTGTAATGTTTTTGTTAGGGATGGAGCTCCATAATAATTCCCCCTTTTATGAAGGATTTGTTAATTTAGACCTGCCTTGAAAATCCTACGCAGAAAATCGTGTAAAAAAGTTTTACAATCCATCTCCACAAGTACACCACAGTTCTAAAAAAGTGGTTCCCGACCTATTTTCCTAAGGATGTCCATCATGTAACTACCAAAAAGCCATGGAGCATCAGAGACTGGCACTGCTGTTACATTCCTAAAGTTATTCTTTTTTCCACAGGCCCCACTGGTCTCAGTTGCACCAATATTTTGCTACATGACATTATGACCACCTGTGAAACAACAATGGCACGAGACAAGGTAGATGCAGCATACCAGGAGTTGCAGCCTGGAGGCAAGGCTAGTCAGACCCAGTAATAGTAGCTGGGCTGTGCCAATTGTGATGGTGAAAAAGAAAGATCAGAGTCCCACACTCTATGTAGATTACAGGCCCCTAAACTAATGAACAATTGAATATGCCTTCTAGGGATGTGCCATATCGTATCATTCACGATAATACTGGTAGATTTTTTGACACGGGTAAAAAATTAGATATTGCTATGTCATAGGATGACGTCTTTTAACTGCACCTCGACCCATGCAGCATGAAGCATGCACAAGTTCAGATAAGTAAGTAAACATGGCGAAGCAAAACAGTTTTGAGGCAATATGACGGGACTTTATTCCAAAAACGGGAGCCACTTCTATCGTCTGGAATTATTTTGGCTTTAGAAAGGAAAACCTAGATCAGACCACTATCCTTTGCAATATATGCAAGCATGTTGTGTCAGGTAAGGGTGGAAACACCAAATCTTTTCAATCACCTAAAGCACAGTGTATACATATGCAAGAAAATTCCGAAGTGGTGGGAACTGCAAGCAAAAAACAAATAAAACTAGCACAGCATTGATTTGTAGAGGACTTATCTAGCTGTCGGCCTACACCTTTTGACAAGTCAAGCCAATGGTGGAAGGACATTACCAATACTGTAACTTATTGTGTAGCTAAAGACACAATGCCAATGCAAACAGTGGAGATAGAAGGCGCACGACACCTCGTACACAAGTTGAAGTCCAGGTATCGATTGCCTTCGAGAAAATATTTTTCAAAGACTTCCCTTCCACAGATGCCTTATATGGGGGAAGTTTCCACCATACTGCGCTCTGTCGACTACTTTTCCTCCACCATGGACCTGTGGTCAAGCAGTATGTCAGTACCGTACATAAGTCTGACAATCCACTATATTGACTTATGTTTCAATTCTAGCTTTTTTCCTGACGACCATACAGGGGAGAACTTACGCTAATGGATGTAAAGAATTTCTTCAGTCTTAGCAGCTGAGCGAAGAGAAACAGGTCTGAATGACAATGTAAAGTGGAGTTACCATTGTGAAAGCGTTGAAGCTGAACAACTGGAGGAGAGTGTTATGCTTTGGACATTGTCTTCACATTGCCATCGGTAAGTTTCTTTTGTAGTAGTAGATGCAGTGGAAGTGATTCCTGAACATCAATTACACCAAACATAATCGTAGTTGTCAAACAGAAAGAGTTTAATATGAATAAAAGCTCAAAGTTACTTTGAATGTATAATCTTTTTTTACTCTACAAATATTGATTAAAAAATCCCTGTGAGGTTGAGTAAGCCTATGAAATGTAAAATGTCTCTAATAGATAAGATATTTATGCATATATTTGCAAAAATATTGATGTTATTGTGTTAAATCATCCCCGATCAACTTCTCTTTCTGTTGCTCTCCCTGTCTCCACAGAGAACTGTGGAGGACCCAAGAATTGACAGAGCAGTTGGAGTCTGCAAAAAGAAATTGTGAATTTCTTTTCACACAGCTGGAAAAGGCAACAGGCACTTGAGAATGCTCAGAAAGAAATGTGGTTGCACAAAAGTTGACAACAGTCTCCAACAAGATGGGGGTCGAGGTACAAAATGATCATGTGCCTGCTGGAGCAAGAGAAAGCCATCATACAAGTCTTAGCAGCTGACAGAACAACAAGACACCTTGTCCCATCATGGCAAGACATTAAGGTCAGTGAAAAACATGACTACTACTCAATGCTTTAATATCTTATACTTTCAATCTAGTCTATGTGATGATTAAGACAACAGTGCCAAAGGGAGAAATGCAAATTCAATACTTCATCCTCTCATTTGGTAGAATTGACAATAAAGATAACATGATATGAAAAAATGGTGATTTTTCAATTAAATTGGCCCTAGATATCAGACACAAAACAGTTCTGTTACATGTAGTATTTGAACATTGTCAGTGTTGGGAAATCTTCACATTTTCAAGTTAATACTCTACAGTTTCTTAATCCTGTGAGCAAAGCCCTGGGTCCACTACATGAGTTCACAGATGCCTTTTCTTCAGAAGACCATGTGACTGTCTCATGCCTAAAGCCAGAGGTGGAACTTTTCAAAAGTATTCTGCTCCAACCAAAGGACGATGAAACTGATCTCAGTAAGAAAGATTAAGAGATCAGTAGCAGAATATTTGGACAAGAAGTGGAATTGGGGAAGATTGAGAGGTGATGGAAATGGTGTATATGGCAACAATGCCTGACCCACGATTTCATGCAAAGTACCAGAACCTGAAAGTAGTCAAGTAGTCAGAGGTATAGCTGTTTGGGAAAGAGGACTGTGACTCCCAGAGTGGAGCAGCTCTGCATTTTTAACCCAGTGAAATGCCACCACTTTCTGGACCTGGACCAGCTGAAGCAAAGAGACATAAAAACTCTTGGTAGCTTCTTTAAGAGGGGGTCATTAATAGAAAAGAGAAGACTGCCAGACCAAGAAATCATAGAAGTGGATCTGAATGCCTATTTGCAATGTCTCCCAGTGGATAAAGAGTGGTCCTCTCGCATGGTGGAGGTAGTTTTCCCATGTCAGCCAGTTACCAAAAATAATCTCTGCATCCAAGCTACCAGTGCTGCTTCTGAAAGGAATGGGCATTTTAGGTGATTATTGAAATCAACTAGTCAGGCCTTTCACAATTGATTAGTCAATTAGTTGTGACGTCATCATAACTTCATCAGTAATTAAATAAGAAAAATACTATCTCCAAATAGAAATTGTGAAACATGTGTGAGATGTTTTTTGTACAGGGTCCATACATCACTTTGTTATGTTTTTTACATTGTTTAGCTCTAGTGTCCTTTATTGTTCAGCAGGGAGATGATAAAGTGGGTCTGGGAGATTGAACCTAGTCTGGCTGTGTTTATGGGGCAGCTGCTGCAGGTGAACTAAACACTGCAACCACAGGAGTGTACAGAAACAACAAAACCAGTTATTTTCCTTGTCTTTCCATCTGGTCTTTTTGCCCCTGATGCGCATCCTTTGATGATTAGTAACCGTGTTGCTCTGGTCTGTTGCTTCCACTATCTGTGAAAACTCCGACAGTAGCTGCTGTTAAACGTCATTTCTTCTGCTTCCAAATCGATGGAAGCAGCAGTTAGCTTCAGGGTTAAGTCCCTTCACTTTAGCCAGGAGCGGTGAAGCAGACATGGGACTCTGTTGTTAGTAGAAGAGCTGGGTGGTGCTTATCGCTAAAGTTTGTAGCAAAACATTCACTGCTAAACACAACTAACTTTCTCTGCTTCAATGTCCCCAACTACCCTCTTGTTCTGACTCAGACCCAGTGTTGTCAGATCTTGCGAGAGAAACAAGTGACCAGCCTGATGAAAACAAGCCCAAAAGAAGCAACTTGGCCCCATCATAATAATACATAAAAACGAAAAAAAAAGGGGCCATGCTGTTCTTTTAACACAGCGCTGTAAACAGCCCCATGTCTCTGCATAATGAATCATCCAAACATTAGTCAACTTTACAAAAAAGCTGTTGTGCGCCATTTCAACTGCTTGATTAGTTGTGCACATCCCTACTATTTAGCACTGGTAAAGATCACAATTATTTTGTTTTATTCACTAAAATTCCAATTATATATATTTTTTTTATTTTAGTGACTATTTGCTAAGTCTTTTTTTTTTTTTTTAAATATGTCGTTTTTTATCTTTTGAAGCTACATATTTGTATGGCAAATCCATTAGGAAAAAACAACACAGAAATGTATAAAATCATCTGTGATATTGTCATTGAGGTATTTAAACAAAATTATGTTATCAGTTTTTGACAATATCTCCTGTTGTGGCCCTGATGGACTGTGTCAGTGCTTTCAGGTGGTTGGCTGCTGATCCTGTGCCTGTAGCTCCACCCTCCGGTGTCATCACTCCTCCATGATTTTGCGTCTGTCTCCTCTGTGATTGGCCAGTCACGATGACTCCTTGCTACATAAACTCTGAGCCGCCTTCGTTTTTTGGCAGCTGCAGGTTGTTGCACAGTTTACATTGTGGTTGAGGCACTGAGTGGGAATACAGCTCAGTTTGCCACTCGTGTCTGGTTTGTTGTCTTGTCTTCTCGTGTTGCTGTAGAATTACAAAACTTTATCTTTTGTTTCCTTTGGTTATCTGCCCTTGTTGGCCTTGTTGGTTTATTTGCTCCTGTCACAGGAAGATTTAGTTGTTTCTTTTGCTTAATTTTATTTGCAGTCTCCATGGTATGGTGACTGTCATTTGTTCAGAGATTGTGTTTTACTTACTAATGTAATATTAATTGGGATATTTAGTTCAAGGAGGGTTTACACCTACATTCACCTTTTGTTTGCATGGTGTATATATTGGTTTTATTGTTGTATTACTTATTCACCTTAAAACTAAATAAATGTAGTTTTACCTGACAGTTTGTGTTGTCACCCCTTTTTCTCCCTGGATGACATAGGGGTTATAACATTTACCATCCTCAACGCCTATCCCTGCAACGTATCCAGGACACCCTGTCCACAGCCTAGAATTTCAGTACACTTGATTTAACATCAGGATACTGGGAGGTGGAAAATACTCCCCAAGGGACAGGAAGGTTGCTGCATTTTGTACACGAAAAGGGTTGTTTGAATGGCATGCCCTTTGGACTCTGTAATGGACCGTCCACATTCCAACAGCTCATGGATTGTGTCTTGGTCGGGCTGCAGTGGGAGATGTGTAATTGTGTACCTTGATGACATCATCGTCCTGGGGTGTGGAAGTTTTCAAATGCTGGATTATCTGGGTAAAGTGTTCAAAAGGCCATACGGACAGCAAACTTGAAGCGAAAGCCATCCAAGTGCTGTCTGTTTACTTGGGACACAATTTCTTCCTTCGATTTGAACAACTCCATTACTGTAGCTCCACTAGCTTACTAAACCACAGAGTTAATGGACCAAAACTGGCTGGATGCACAAGGTGTTGTCTCCTTAGCTTTTCATTGTTATTATTTTTGACTAACGATATATGTTTTTAAATATTGTTGTAGTATCAGGTTTGTTTTTTGTTTACACATTTTCCCTGAACTAATGATGGAATAGCCTGTACTAATCCCACCTACAGCTAAAACAATGGCAGATTACAGTGTTGTGTTCATGCTGCAGAAGCTACTGAGCATGATATGGCTTTTAGAGCTAAATCTTCTGCTCCTCTTCTAGCAACAGACCGACAGAATTGTGAAGGAACTCGGAAGAGTATAAGTGGAAGTCACAAAGTATAACAGGATTCCCATACACAGAATGGAAAATACCTTCCTTACTGAGCTTATGCATAAATTTGATTTTATACAGAAGAAAATGTACAGAATTAAAAAAGGCCAGAATAATTTGTATAATTTAAACTGAACAGGCCTCCCACTAATTCATGATTTTAGACCTGTAAATAAAACATAGAACATTGAGGATAATTTGTAGAATAACTGAAAATCTGCATCTGTAATATCATGTTGCGACATTGATTTATATCCTCTTACTACACATTTTCTAAAAGTGTCAGCTATATATAAAATATGTATAGAGCTGTGATGTATGAACGGAAGACCTAAATAATACCACCTGAATTAATTCTCAATGAATTGTCACAACTGTCCAATGATATTAAGGGACATTATCTGGAATTTACTAGATAAATCTTGAATGACTGACAAGTTTATAGTTTAATGTTAAATATGATCATATCATCCACCCCTTGTAAAGATCCAATAAATGTCACATTAAGCTGGGACAGTAGATTGTTGCAGTCTCTGTTTGCCATTGTATTACTGCTACCATTACAAACCAGTTTGGGATCGGATCAGAGAGAAAAGTTTAAGCTCCACAGAGCAAATCAAATAAAAAAAATAGCCCCAAGGCTGCAACACGGCTGACAGCTAAATACAGCTATCTGGCCAAGGGGACACGTTGGGGCTCCCATTGGGCATATCAGCACAAGCGAATTGTAAATATTTCCAAAAGATGGGCATTAAAAAGGTAAAAGCTGTCTAATCCCTGCTGGTATGTTTCAAATTCAGCAGACAGAAGGAAGCTGATCCAATTCCCTGCATCCTGCAGGACACAGATCTGCATTTCCTCTGCACTTTGATGAAACAGCAGCCAAGCTGTCCGCCTCCATTAACAGCCCCTCTGATTTTACGCCGTGCTCTGACAACCCTGTGTGTTTGTGTGTTTGCTTGTATGTGTGTCTGCGGGTGCATTTAGTAAATATGCTTTAGTACGTATGCCTGTGATGTGTGTTGTATGATGATATTACTTTATAGCAAGTAGTTGAGGTATCATGACCAGGACAGCCAGTGTTTATTTTAGGAGCATGTGGATCGCCTCAAATCTTACATAAAAATATATCAATGAAAGAGAATTGTTTAACCTGCAGTTACTGACTAAAACTGAACTGCCTGCAGCACTGTGTCAGCCAGAGACTGGCTGCATTAAAACAACACATAGCAGTAATTTTATTGTGCTGTCATCTCTTCATACATGTGTTTTTAGCTTTAGACAAGGTTACAATTGTGTAAACCGGCCCTGTTTTATTAAAATTTTTTTCACACAATATTTTCTAGGTCACATCATTCCTACACTGGATCAGTATGAACATGGCTGGTGGCTCAAATACTCAGACTTAAGGTCTGTTAAATGCCACACAGGCTTGTCACAGTTATGCTAAACAATGATCCACACAGCTTGAAGGGCAAGGCAAGAGAAATAAAAAAGAGAGAGAAAGAAACATGGCTTTTTTTTTTCAGTTTCACCTCCATGATGACGTGTGCACACAGGATGGTTAACTACGATAAATTGGTCCAAAATTGCCCAATGAGTTCAGACGCGCTTGTAATGTGGCTTAAATTGCATGCCCTTTCAGTCAGGGGAACAAACCTCCTCAATGTCAACGCTCTCTCCCACATGTTGAGTGCTTCGTTTGCCATGCAGTACAAGATCTCTGGGCCTGTTTAGTATTCACCCACTTGAGTTTCCTAAAGGTTACCAAACCTAATTAGACATTTATGCAGGATCTTCAAAGGTCCCTCCGTTATTAATGATGTGCTACTTCTGAGGACTGCATTGATGGCTTTTTTTCCAGACTCGAGGAGCAAGCTCCTCACAATATGCGCATACACAATAAACACGCAGACATCCAAATTGCAAGAATAGACTGGTGGCTGGCTGGTTGTAATTACTAAAACCTCTTGTTTAGAGTACTTCACAGAAATGCATCCGTACAGGGTCAAAACCACGAAAGGAAGTCTTCAACTACAACTAGCAAAGTTGTCAGTGCTATTTTTACTTCTTTGAATACAAGAAAGCTGCTACACTGCCACACTTTAGGACTGAAATTGCATTGACTCGGCAATACTCCAGATTCAGCAGCAGTGATACAGAAACGATTCCTGATCCCGTCTGACTGGAATCCAGTCAGCCGGCAGACCTCAAATCCTCAGCAGTATGGCACATTTTCAGTTTGAAGACATTTAAACTGTGACTATGAGCAAAGCAACAATAAAAGGCTGCTTCTCATTCTCAATGGACCTTAGACATATGAGATTATTGAATACAAAAGCTAACAGTCCTTTTTAGATATTCTCTCAGGTCTCGCGAGATCGTTGCTACTGTGGTTGCTATGAACGCTGCAACATGCATGTCACTTTACAATTCTGTTCCGGCCCGTCTGCTGTACTACCGTCGGCCAGCGGAATTGGGAGTTTATACGCTTTTCCTTTGTTTATTTCCATGTATTTTTCAGAAATATACAGAAGGTTTTCTCTCTTTTTTTCTTTCTTTTTTCACAGTTTACAATGACAACAATAAAGCTCTTCAATATTTTGGCCTGGTTTTTATGACATGATGGAAACTTTTATTGACACTTAGCTACAGCGATTGTTGAAAAACTGTGTGTGTGTGCAGATCAAATCTATTTCTACAAAAATATGATCAATATGGTCTATAAACCACATATATTATTAAACCCTGCTTTACTTTCATTTATTTAATCAAAATGCACTTGATGCATTGGATTAGCGGTCCATCACTTAATTACAAAGGCACAAGCAAATACTGAAAATGTTTCATGTCCAATTTAAAAACTACATGCTATTGAAAATGATTGATGCTCTCATATCTCCCAAATATGCTCTTGATATATGGTAGGATTATACCCCCATAGACAATGATGAATTCAGGCTTGATTAATTAAGATTATCTTCTGATTGTTTGAAGCCCTTCTTTCAAATTGACAACAAACATATTGATCAGAAAGAGCCAGAATGAACCTTAAGTTGTTTTTTTTAATCGACATGCTAGAACAATATTTTCTTAATCTATTTAAAGTTATTAATCTTTTATCCAATAGTTTGCATGTTGTTCCATTTTCACTTGATTAGCTGCTTGATTAATTTGGCTTTAGTTAACCTAAGTAAATCCTCTGTGTGTTGTAACTAGTGGACAGCATACAATATGAATATATTGTTTTTTGAATAAATAAAAGACAAGTATAGAATGTCTTTCACCAGATGAACATTTTGAGTTAATACTCTTAGTATAAAAAAAATTTGGAACTGTTTCATCCTACCTCTTTTAACACCCCAATATGTAAATTAAATCTGATAAAGACATTATTTTGTAATTATAAAACCATGTTTACATCCAGTCTCAGAGAGGTATTACGTGTCTGTAGCTGACAAGACACTCCAAATAAAATAACTTTTCCATTTATTATTTACATCCAGATTTTGATCAATTATGAACGACAGCTAATTACAGGTGTGTGGGCCCATCACTCTCTGCAGTGTCAAAGCCTTATAAATGTACTGTACGTCATGGAGGTTGGACATTGACAAAGAAACCCCTCACCACTTCACAGATTTAGGTGTCTTTTTGCCGAGGAGACTTCACTAATCATCTGTGAAAGGAAGTGCCGTGTGAGCGAGCATGTGCACGCATGTGTGTGTGCGTGCGTGAACGTGGCCGTGCGGATTTGATAATAATAAGGCAAGTGAAAATGAAGAGGAGCTAAACTGTGTAAGTCATTTCTCATTTCCTTGCTTCAGTGCCTGTCAGAAGAAAGCCCTGCATTTTGAATGATGGCACAGACAACAAAAAGTGAACAACAAACCCTGTGGCTGTGAGGAGGAAAATGGAGGGAGAACAAGGAAGAAAGAAAGTGCAAAACATACTTAGAAAAAAAATGACAAATACACAGCTGTTTTTATTTTTTTAAAATGACCAAACCAACAAACAAAGCAAAATCCCAATATCAATACCTTGATAATACCACTGAACATGCCCTGAAAATGAAACATAATAGAGAAAAAAAATCACCTATACAGTTGGCACTCATACAGTTTTAGAAGGACCTTTCAAGGGGCTGATTTAATGTGAGAGCATCAATCCTTTTGCAGCACAGGGCCTTGACAGCAAGTGAAAGTAATCTCTTCTTTATTAATGGGACTTTTCACTTTGGACCCGAGGCCTTTGGTATTCCATAATAGTAGTTTCATACTACAGACCTAAGGAAAGAACAATATGAAATCAGATCAAGTGGATGTGTTATGAATTATAAGTGGAAAGTATTTCTTTGTAAATTCAGCTGTGCCCTTTGTGAAGAGAAGAAAAAAAAAAGACAAGATGTGCAAAACTAAATCTATTACTGAGGTGAATATTTTTTTATTAATTCAAAAGGTGGCGTTGGATGTCTTGATAGAGTCAATTTCCCTTTAACAAAATAGTTAATGCTTTTGTTATTTCTATTTAAACTCTTCATTGCAAATTCTTTTCTTTCTTTTTTAAACAATAACTTTCTTTTCATATTGGAATCTCTTCCTCATTGTTGGACTACATAAGACTAACAGTGCTGTGCAAAGTCCTCTTCCAGATACTCTGGAGATGGATGAACTATTTAATCTTAAAGAAACTTAACAACAATTTGAACATATTTCCTAATGGTATATACGTGTAACAACTCCTTCTGTATTCAGTTGTTTAATTATTAACAGAAAACATTTTTCAAGCCCTTATTCATCAGCTTTATGAAATTAAACCTTCAAAGCCTTAACAGAAAAGGGACATAAAAATGTATTTTTTGCATTAAAGTAAATTTAAACTGAAGTCATTATTTGCCCCTTCAACAAAACCTAAAAAAACTGTGAAATAATAATAACTTGCATATATCTACCATCTTTTACTGTGTGATATGACAGAATTATTGTAGTGCAAATGTATCCACCAGGGAGAATATGACAAGTATTAGATTGTGTACAAGAGGTTATGAGCAAAGTAGGAAGAAACTAATAGGTCTCAGAAACTTCATGTGTCTAATAAGATACGCTCAACATTAAAAGGTTAATGTGTCTTGTAAAAAATATATTAGTTGCTGTTACAACTCAGAGAATTGTCTCTGCAGTTCTCCCTGCCTTTTCCTTCAGCTCCTGTCAACTCATTGTCCTTTAACCATTGATTGATTAATCAACTATAAGCTACTAGCTAACATTAAGATGCACTCCTTTTTTGTGTGTTTCCTCTTGTGCTGTCATAGACCAAGCTGGCAAAAGATGTGTGCCATTGATCTTCTAGACATCACTGTCTGACAGATCATTCAGATACCGATTCACAAAAATGAAACCAAAACATGGAGTTTATAAACCATTACTATTGAATTCAACAGGAATGGACACCTTACATCAGCATTTGACACATCTGAGCATTTGTTAACATCTGTCTCTCATATTTTTAGATTGTGTACACAGTTGACGTTGAACTGACTAGACAAAGCTCCTTTCTTCTGTCTGGGAGGGAGCTCAACTCTAATTGGCCGTTAAGCGTACTGAATGACTACATAAAACTGAGGCGAGAGTGATGACAGAAAGCAAACGACTACCTAACATGTGACACATTCTTCTTATGAGTCATCATTTGTCAAGATGTTCACAACAACATGGACATGTAGAATGATCTCACTAAAGACTATAAAATAATCATGACTTAAAAGATGCTTTCTTTGTTTGACATTACCCGACTTCTGGTTTCCCTTAAGTACATCACCCCCTTTGGCACAGGTGAGCTTGCACAAACGTTGACTGAACATCCTGACGAGCTGTTAATGCAGCATTTTATCTTTGCTGTGACAAATCATAACATTTCTTATTGCTGCCTTGCACAGGCTTCAATTTCTGCAACTCGCTTATTTAAAAACAAGAAGCCAGTAAAAGTTCTCATATATGCATTTGATGGTTACAAAGAACTATGCTAAAGTATTTAATAGCTGCTGGAAATTGCCACATTTACAACATTAAGTGATAACCTTGTTCCATGTAAAAAGAAGTTCTGAGTTCCTCTTACTTGGCTCAATAAACGCTTGTGGGAGGAAGGATTAGTAAATCATCAGTTGTCGATGTAAAAGATGTCCTTTAGTTTAAGCGACTAACATGCTTAATAAATAAACAGTTCCTTCATGACTCTGGCGTTAAATATCTTGAATAGGGTGCTGGATATTACACCCAGTAACTGCCACCAATTAGCCTCTGATTAGCAACAAAACAAGTTTCCAAAGTTTAGCATGCTTTTCTTACTTATTAAATTCATTTGAAGTGACAATCCCCCTAGACTCATCGCAACGAGAGGAAGCTCTTTAATTGACCAAAATAGTTTTTTTTATGACATAACTAGCAGGAAATGTATTCTGTAAATCCTAAAATATTAAAGTTTGCATAATCCTTTAACACATCTGCTGTCAGACCTGACTCTAGCATGCATGCTGGGGTGATAACAGTCTGATTACAAGTAAAATCTCACACATGGTAAATCTTTGCTGGTGTCCATTTGCTGATCATCAAATGTGGTGAATGTGGTTAACTGTTAATCATCATGATAATTAAGCCAGCACAATACCACTTAGTGTGCTGGGTTTGCTTGAAATCACTAGATTAATAAATAAAATTAAGTTAATTTATGAGAATATTTTCATATATCCACTCATATTCAGCCACAATCATGCTTGCTGATTCACAAAACTGACAACAATACATGGAGTCTGTCTTTAAACAAGCAAGTATTGACATATTACATCGGTATTAACTGTCTTACCAGATGTGGCTTTTAATCATGCAGTTTAAACCTGAAAACACCCACAAAGCTTCAACCATAAAACTGATGTTAATAAAGGGTTTTATCTACTAACTATTCATCTTCTTGGGAAAAAGACACTGTGTAAGACTTGGTGTGAGGCACTGAGAGGCATTATGATAATGTATTTGTAACTGCCTTCAAACTCGTATTTGTCCATCAGTATCTTTATGGATGCAAATTAATTCTCTGTCATTTTTCAAATTTCTGTAAGTGAAGGACTATTCCACGTACTGTTGGAAACTGTATGACTTAAACCATCAGTGCTACCATGAAGTGACTAACTTGCATCAAAAAATTCTTTGAAAAGTACTTCTGTTGAAAGAAAGTGGGACTCCATATTGAACACAATCAAGAAATAGTGAATTGAAAATGGCTGAAAGTGTGGCTGAGGAAAAATGTGTAAAAATATTGTAAACCCACATCACTGCCAAGTGTATTTGGTAGCCTGAAAGCCAAGTCCCCCACAGCAACCACCAAGTTCACACCAAACGATATTTTCCCAGACTCAACATCCAACTTGTCTGACTGATCTTTATCAAGCTGTTACAGCTGACATGTAGAGAAGTCTCTATCTCATCAATAACGTTTTACTATACAAGTAGCTCTGAGTTATTCAATATGTTTTGCTCGTGTATAAACAAGTGCACAGCTTTCATACTGAGACAGGCTAGTCACAAAATATGAGAATTGTTTACAACAAGAAAAAGCCTCCTACCTCCTGTTACTTATCCAATCAAAAATGGCAAATCCTGCAAAGAAGAGGAAGTTCATGGAGTTTGAGACTGAAGTGCAGATCACAGAGGAAGAAAGAAAAAATGTATTATTTGGTTGTTTATCCTCTGCTTCAGTGACAAAGGTAAAAAGATGGGATGGAAGAGTGCCTTTTTCAGTTACTGCAGCTGACACAGATGAATGCACAGAAGCTGAAACAAAAAAAAAAAAGAGGTCTGTCATTAGTGTGGATGTCAAAAAAGCAGTGATTGCGTTGAGTGCCTGGCACAGGTGATGTGCAAAATGCGGCTTTAATTAAGTAATTTCACAAGAAATTACTTCTATTACTTCTAAAAATCTAATGAACACACAGTAAGCAGGCTATGAACAGTAAAAGAAAAATAAATGTCACAATATTATTGTCAGTGTAAACTCAGTTTGGTGCCAGGAAGACCCCAACAAGTTGTATGGGGGTTGTCATCTTTTCAGAGTCTCACTTCCTGTCATTGTGGGCAAAAATGTACAAGTACAGCTGTAAAATAGAAAAGAAACTATAGGGTTTTTTTATGTATGATTAAACCCTGATAAATTTTATGAGTAGTTGTAAATCTTCCTCCATAAAAAGGATTTCTCATATACATAGCACAGTGACTGGAGGGGAAACATTTTGACAACTTCTGTGAAGTGCTCTATTAAAGCCAGGCAAGTTAATTGTATAGCACATTTCATGTACAAAACAAGGGTTAAAAAGTAAATTAAAAACAAACTTTTAGAAAAAATAAAGAAATTAAATGGGAACCCCCCCCCCCCCTCCCAAAAAAAAAGAAGGATAAAATGCAAGAAACAAAAGTTAATTATTTTGATCATTTTTGATAAAACGTGTTGGCAATCCTCTCGTGTCATCTTTGAAACACATTGCAAATTGCCAGGCTATTCATCGGTTGCTGGAGACATCTGGGTTTATTTCATATTAGGTTTGCTTTTTTTTAATGGCTTTTCACTGTCATCTCAAAGATTGTAAAGGAATTATAAATCCTGTTGATAAAGTGGAGCATCTTGGCTAGCATCTGTTTGAATGTGAATGATGCCCATCCATTTTTATAGGGACAAAATCAGTTTTTTCTGAATGAACTTATCATTATTGGTGTTTTGGATTCAGTCTGGATGAGATATTATTATCCGGGAGTCTGGACTATGCTTTATGATTCAATGTTATTGTATTTCTAAATGTCATTAATTGCGAATCCTTTACCCAGATCGGGTAAACTCGGGATTACTCTAATTGGTTTGCATTCAAATTGAAAATATTAGATCTGCATTAAGAAAACACACAGCTTCTTGTCTTTGTCTTAGCAGAAAAATCTGGGAACTCAAGAAGGCTTGGTTGATCTTATTTCTTTAACTGTTGATTAGTTCAACATTTTGATCCTAACTGTAACGTCTCCATACATTCCTAATGAGTTCCTATTACACTTGCATATGCATATTTAATATTCATGTTTTCCAGGCTCCAGGTCATCACACCAAGTTGCTTGGTGTGACAATGCAATAATTGAATAATCAAAACCAACCAATGAAATTGCAGCAGCCAATCAGTCTAAAATAGCTTTCTAAAGTTGACCACTAATTATTGAGATATGTCTGCTGCTGCTTCAACACCACTTGTGAGAAGTTTTCCCCATTTCATAGGCATTGCATTCTGGGAGAAAAGTAAATATCAGCAGCATAGATACAATTTAATCTATGAGGTACATTCACTGAAACAGTGTTTAAAAACTCTAAATCTTATCCAGATTTTCATCTTTCTGCTTTGTAATTACATTCACATTACCAGATTGCATATAAATCATTTGCTCTCTCTTCAGCCAAACCTCAAGGCATACATGGTGCTAATGAAAGAAGAAATGGCTCTCAAAATCCTTTTAGGCGTCTTTTCAATCAACACACTGTCTGCCAAATGAGAGTTCCTCTCAAAAACCCTCTAGTGCGCATTGTGGTGCTCCGTGATGAGTTTGGCTCTGAGTTTGAGAAGAAGAGCTGAATTTAAAACCAGTGCAAGAGAGCAGAGGACAGAGACAGTTGACGGAGTGAAATCCTTCATGTTACTGTAATGGGTATAATTACACAAAGAAAAGGGCTGTTAGGTTAAATTACCCGTGATATTCACCATGGATAATGGTGGAAATTCAGAAGGTTAAATGACACCAGGAGCTGAATAACTTTTGACATTAAGGCGCTATTGAAAAGCGAATTATATCAAAGCTTTGTTCCATGTTGGATGGTGAAGATTGGTTTGAAAAGACTGTAAAAAGAGCTTTTTTTATGAACACCTTTGCCTTTAGAAAACCATTGTGAGACAATGATTTAGCTTAAAAACCTCAGACTGGATTGATAGCTTCCAACAGTGGAAGCTATTTGAAACTCACTTTGGGTTGCATTGATGGCTGGAAATTGTCCTGCTGAGTGCTGCGCTACTCATACATGTAACCACAGCAGGAAAGAAAAACACTGAATAAATTCCTCCAATTAGTTATTTCCATCACTTTGTGTTTTACCGCTTATATTCCTTAGAAAATGGCTTCTGTATAAAATTATTATTGTTTTTTTGTTTTTTTCTGTTCAGTGAGAACAATATTCCCTTTGGTCTAAGTTTTGACCTTCACAACCAGAAAACAGCCCAATTAGTGAATGAGTAGGTGAAGGGGGCTGGACCTGATCACCACACTATTACCTCAAGTCATACCACAAGCAACCACCCACACAGCTGCATGTAATGTTTATCAAATGACCATGAAGAAAAAAGACACCCAGACAAGTTGAGACTTTTTCTTGTTTGTTCATTTAATTCCAACAGTTTTACTTTTACACATTTTTAATCAACTCTTGGCCAACTTTTCCTCCTCTTGCAACCTCACTTTGCTAGAAGTTATGCAGCTAGTCACCCATGTGCCCTCTTCACTGCTGACTGGCCAACATGAGCAGCACACTTGGTCTCTGGCGACTCAACAGAAAGCAGAAAAGCTCATCATACAGCATAATACATGTTAAAGACTTTGTGATGGATATGTTCTGGATATATCTTAACATCTGCAAGAGCAAGGGTAGAAAAAAGTTGACATGAACATTAACATGGGAAATTGTTTCACAATGCAAAGTACAAATGCATGTGCAATACGTCTGTTATGAGCCACTACTGCTTAATATAATACAGCAACAAGAAACTAAATAATGTTACAACAAATGATTCATCATAACAAACCATTTTTCAAAAATTTTTTGACTTTATATTCTCCCACTTTTTTTTAAGTCAATCTTTGGAAACAAAAACTATGTTGGCGCAAGCTGCAGGAAGTAATACTTAAACAGTAATGAGCGAGCAATGCATATATATATTGTTATGACTGATTGCTTTCCCTTTGAGTGTGCAGGTGCTGCGTGGGGATTGGTTGCTGGCGGGGGAGGCGTTACTA
>JBBBVU010000019.1:7604227-7619834 GCA_037177055.1 Atherinosoma microstoma
TAGGGTAGGAGGCCTAGGATTGTTATTCCTCCACAGAAGGGGCATGGTAGAAAAAGTTTGAGAACCACTGGTGCTTTACACTGTTCTCACAACCCATTTTTTAGCTACAGCAGGGAGCCTTTCAACAGAAAACTCCAGTACAGCAAAGCTGCTTTGCTCTCAGTGCAACACAGCAGACATACAAATCTCTTAAACAAAGTGTGGCCATCTTGAAGCTAACAAGCTAAAGAATCTCATAATTGCCCTCCAGAACTGGTGGAAAACTAAACAGAAGAAGAAGAATCTTAAAAATATTTAAAATCTGTTCAGGGTATTCATTTCCATATTTCAGATCATAGTGAAGCTACTATCTTTTCTCATAAAGAACAATCCTGGCATTGAAAAGTATATAATTCTGTGAGCTGGTCAGATTTGCATTGGAAAGGTCCATCATACTCCATGTTCAGAGAAGAATTAACCAACCTCTTTGTCTTTATATCAAACTAACTTAAAGTTCAAATCATATTTGATTTGCTGGGATTCTTTTAGCTTCACTTTTATCAGCAAATTGTCATGAAGAGTTACAGAATTCACTTAAGAAAGTAATAAGCCAGCAAGGCTCTTCCAATTACCTTGTCAAACTACGGCCACATGGAGATAAGTTTAGGTGAATCTGCTAAAATATTTTATCGTTTGGACGTTTTGTCCATGTGGGACTGACATTTTGGCAGCTCCAAATTTGTCATTTTTACATTGGGTCCCAAGGTAAATAAATCTAAAAATGAGACCATTTCATTTCATAAACGCACATAATTTTTGAAACAAATTCTTCTCCCCAAAAAACTTTCAAAATGAAATTGTTTTGCCTCCATGCGGATGTAGCCTAAGAAACGTAACTTCTGATGTGTTTTTTCATTTTATTTTACCTGGTTGGTTACAAATTGTAATATTCAGTTTGTTATCAAATGCACCACCCTCTGCCATGACAAACCAATACATCAGCATAAAGTAGCCCTTATTAGAAAGTTTAAGCTTAGCTGCTAAAATCTTGAATGTGATGAAAAACTGATAGCACAAGTTTTAGATGGAATATTACAATAAAAGAATAGATTAAGTGAAAAAAGTTAATTGCGTGAAGCACTTTTAAATCCAAAATGAAAATTTTAAAAACCAACTCCACATAAGCTTTTCATGATTTGCTTGTAAAGCTATTTTTCTCATTTGTTTTTGTGTGTTTTCACCGGCTAATGTTACTGTGTTTTTTTAATTTTTGTATTTGCTTATCTTGGACCAGGACTCCCTTGTAAAAGAGGTTTTTAATTTCAATAGGATGTTTTTCCTGGTTAAATAAAGGTTTTAAAAAAATACTGCAGGAAAGTATTTGTCAATCCATGTTGTTTGTGGTAATGTGAGCTTGGTTTGGTGTTTGTGCTTGTATTTCCTCTCAGACTGGTCATTGTTTGCCAATATGGTGATAACATTACAGTGTTATTTGTGTTCATTTTGGCTTTGTATGGTTTGAAGCTGTAGTGTATACAGTATCCTAATTAAGATGAGTCACTCACCCCACTCCTGAAAACCAGTTCCAATGACTAGCTGTAAAGAGAGCTGTAAAATCGTAGTTTAAAAATAAAGTGTTTTAATTTCTTTCCCCGGTATTGTCGTTAAAATAAAAGGAAATTTCTTTAATATTTCAGGAGGGTGCATCAATCTGCAAAAAAAAAAAAGGAAAAAGAAGGAGAAAAAATGTTTCCTTTATTATAGCCAAGTTGGTCCATTTTGATACCAATTATACACAATTTATACTAAATGTGTTAATTTCTATAAAGTTGGAAATTTAACAATTTGTAGCCTCAAGGGACTGACTCATGTTTTGAGGTGTGGTAACTGCTGGTAGAACTGCAGTTTTTGGTTTCCTTTATCTTTTTTTCTTTTCAGAGGTTGCTGTCACATGGTTATTTCTTCCAGCCTTAGTGCAAAATGGAATATCAGCATTACACCCTTCGATTTTGAAACACAGAGTTATGTAATATACCCATCATTTAGTTACATTATTAATGTTTAAGCTACACTGTGATAATAAAACGAAAATTAAGTATATATTGAATAATTTAAGTTATAAACAGAGTAAACAATACAGCAAATGACTATTGCTCCAAAGCATGCCAGCACTCGCAATTTTTATGTTAGGTTTGATTTTATCTTTACAATGATGGTTTGATGTTTAGCGTATCACAATGCCTGAGAACAGAGAAGAAAAGCCAACTCAGTACCCCCAAAGATAAAAAAAATGCTTATAAGGCAAATCCGGCTAGCTGTCCCCAAAATGATGTTCATTCGTGAATACTTGACACACTCGCTCCTACTATATTACCCAAATTTGTTAAGAGCAATAATTTCAAAATAGACATGTTCTCAGAAGGTTGTGTCCTCCTTGACTCCCCCATACCATGGAGTGAGTCTTGTCAAATATTGTCTAGAATTACAAACAGGTTGCTCTGGTTCAATTTCCAGAGTTGAAGAGTCCAATGAGCTCAGAGACCCTGTGGGAGACCCTGACCCCTCGAATGAATATGCTCGAAGGCAGTCAAATGGTGGAACATAAGGATCCTGATCGGCTTCAGCCAGCCTGTCCAGAATAAACTGCCTGAAGACCTCGTCCTCAGGGCCAATGAGGTGTGACTCCCGGAGTGACATCCGTATGCTGGCCCTAACGTCCTCCCTCCGCAACTTCCTCTCCCTCCTCCTGGGGTGTGGGCGCAGTGGGACTATGGGCTGGCAGAAGTCCAGGCCCGCTCCTCCCTCTGCTGTTTCTCCGTAATAAAGCACCTTCTGTGATATGGTCTCCGGCAGCTCCAGCTCTTTCACCTCCTCATCCAGCCCCTCCTGCTGTTTCCGCCTGTGTCTCCACACCATCAGCATTAGAACTGACAGCACTGCAGACATGACACAGTGGGAGATCATTACAGTTAAACACCAGGGCATGAGCTTAGTGAGGAGGAAAAAAACCCACAACATACGGTGCCTGATGGAGCATGCGCGTAGAATGTACAAGTGTACTGAAAGTAATAGCAGCCAGATTTGTTTTTCTGCAACTTGTTGTAGATGCAACATTCAAAATGAGGGATAATTAAGCAATAAATTATAGATTTTTTAATTTCAGCTCACACATTTTTTATTTTTTTTTATTTTGCTCCATTTGGCACAGAAGACTAACTGTTTTTGTTTTTTTGTCTGCTGCATTTCCACGGGCTATTGTTCTCACAGTGTTAGCATAGCAGGTTTTGTCATTAATCTTTCATGTGATGGGCACAGGGAGGACACAAAGCAGCTGAGGTCATAATAAAGCTCTTCACTATGCAAACCCATCAGTGTCCCAGGATGGCATTGGTACTGATGTATTGCAACCAATACGCTCATTACCTGACATTGTTGCTCTGCAAGCTTTCAGCGGTGTAAAATTGTGTGTTAAAGGCACGCTGGTGAGTTTTTAAAAGGCAGATTTAAATGAAAGTGCAAATTTGTTAATGAAAAACCCTGCTGTTTAACACACACTCAGATACTTCCCAAAGTGATGTCAGGTGGAACTGCTTTAGCTTGCATATGCTGAAAAAGAATACATTTCTGTCAAAGACATTTCAGCTCAATTACTACAAGATTCATTTCTTCTAGGTCTAAGAAAACACTTGAAAACACTTGGATTTTGATTCACCAGTTATCTTTTCAACTTAGCAGACCAAGTTATGTTTTTTGGGTTTTTCCTTTTTTTTTGTTTAGTGTTTTTTTGTACAGTATATGTAAAATAAAATACTGATGAGGATTTTTTTGTTTGTCTTTGAAAACCTGCTCTGCAAATGTCTAAAATGCATAATTGAAATGATGTTTCTTACTTTAATTATCTTTGTCTACTATTATATTCTGGAATCTGAGGAACACTTACAGTTTAGTGTTGATTTCTTTGATAGCAATATCTGCACAGTAATTGGAAAATCCTTAATAGCATGTTGAATACTTTGCATACCTAATGATACCATCATCTTTGACTTGATGCCCAGACAATGTCTATAGTCACAGTCATGTGAAAAAGAGAATATACCCTTCATCACTTCAAAGTTCATCATATGAGCCAACAAAAAAATCACCTGGTCCTTATAAGATTTTGATATTAGGAAAATACAATGTCAGATGATCAACAACACAACATATTACACAATATAATTATTATCTTAATAAAAACTATGCCAAAATGCTAAAGTAGTTTGTGAAAAACAAAGTATACCCCAAGGTACTTCTAGAATAACCTTTAGCAGTAATAACCTGAGGTAATTATATTCTGTATCATGTTATCAGACACGTGATTATGAAGGAATATTCTCCACTTAGTTCTTTAAAAATCGTTAAAAAAAGAAGGGGCTTTTCGAACAGTAACTCTTGCACAAGAGACAAACTTTTGTTTATTTCTGTCTATTTCTAATTGCACTTGATATTTATTGTTCTGAGGTCTGTAGAGTGTGTGATGTAGCTCTTGTTTTTTTTTTTTGTTTTTTTTTAAATTTCTCTGAACACTGCAACATCTGACCTTGAGTTGAACTTTCTAGAATATGAAAGATTGGCAACTGTCTTGAATGTGCTAAAATCTTTTCTGTGTGACTCCAAATTGTTTGGAAATGGTCTTATAAAACCTCTCAGATTGATGGGCAGAAACAATTGCTTCCCTGAGGTAATTCCAAGTATCTTTGTTCCTTGGCCTGGTGTGAACACACACTTGGATGCGTCATACTTCCAAAATGCCAAAATAATTCTGCATCTATAGAGGATAAAGGCACTCACATTTGCTGATGATCAGTTAATCAGGTGCATTTGGTTAGCACCACCTAACCTGGCTCCTACTTACTCTTTTCATTTTTCACACTGCTTCTGTATTTAGGATAATCTTCAGGTTTAAATAACGACTGAGATGGTGTGATATGTCATGCAACAGTTTATCTAATGTTGCATTTACCTAATCTTAAGATTTGGTAAGGATCGAATAATGTCTAATTATGTCAAGATAAGTTCAACTTTGGAATTGTATTACTACATTGACAACACGACAGATTTTAGAGAGACAACGGTGGAGTCATGAGGAAAGTCTTCACACATGTCTGAAATCATAATTCCACAATGTGTGATAGAGATCTACTGTCAGTCTCCTCACCATCCTCTTCCTCCTCACGTGAAGGGGATTAATCTTAGTCCTCATAGCTATATCTAAAATGAAAAATCTGGATAATAGGTGAGGGGACATGTACTGTATGAGTTAAAACAGCATCTGTTGGGGGTTAAAATCACTAGACTAAATATTTATTTTGTATATCAGTATGAAACGGACAAAAAATGTATAATTATAGTCTAAAAGCTATAGCCTAATATAATGCTTTCATAAAATATATTTTTTTACTTCATTTTCTGTTTCCTCTGTGTTTTTTACCCTTAATATTGAACCTACATAAAACTAAGATTGTTCTATCCACCAATATTTTAACCCATATCCTTAAGTTTTAATATAGTTAAATATCCAGTCAGTGGACCAGTGGACTCCAGTCAGTGGACCAGTGGACTCCAGTCAGTGGACCAGTGGACTCCAGTCAGTGGACCAGTGGACTCCAGCTTCCACATGGACTCAGGCAGCAGTTTTTTCCCATGTTGCTTCTCTCTCCTTAACAGCATCAGTGTTTCTTTTTTAATGAAACACCTCTTTGTATTGCTCAAAAGCTTCAAGAAGAACCTCTGCACCAATCAGGTTAAATAATTAGCTTTTTGTCAGAAGTTGCCATGGTGAATCCAGGTATCGGGGCTCCATTGATGATGGCTTCTTGTTGTGGTTCCCAACTCTGGGTAAAGATACTCAGAGTTGATTGAACCAACTCAGAGCAGCTGATCTGGAACTGAAAACTCAGAGTTGCTCAGCTCAGAGTAAGTTGACCCAGAGTTTCTTTTTAAACTCAGAGTTAGTTGAACCTGCTTCCCCACAGCTTTTGATCTACTCTGAGACAACCGTTGACTTTGCTTCATGAGCGGTCACATGGGTCGTAGAGCCTCCAATACTTACAAACAAACCTGAGCTGTCAGATTTTACTATGGATCAGATGGCAGTGATCAGATTACAGGCGGTGAATTCTAAATAAATAAAATAAACTTACTACTGCTGCACATACATGTTCATCACTGAATGCTTTATTATGTTTATGTTGAGTTAAGTGATGATGGCTGATGTAAGTTTAATCAGAAGGATAATTTCATACATTTTTGGAGGGAAACATTCATATCAGCCAGTGAGCTAGCATTTATCAGATATGATGGTCCTCCATATATCAGCCTCTATATTTCTTACTGTTGTGGTGTGGAACAGCATTAAAATTCACCTTTGTGAGGTTAAATGATGAACTTGTAAGGCCTGTCATGTGGTGGCATGAGATGTTCCAGCAGTGTGGACGGTACTTCTCCTGAGACCCGAGCTATATATTTTGTGCATTTCTATTTTTTTCTTCATGGTGTTTGATAAGAGTATGGGCATAATAACTATGGAAGTCAATTTTGCCTTTAGTACATAAAGTAGTTTCTGAAATAAACATGTCTTCATATGTGGACAATAGATAAAAGGGGAAAGTATGCCCTCAGGTACAAGTTTTTTACATTTGATTTAAAAAAAAGTTATTGCATATTTAATGCATGCCACATTTTCTAAATAAACAAATTTTAGCTTAAATACTTGACTTCCAGCTGATGGGACTGGCGCTGACACAAAAAACGATGAAACCGTCCAAAAAATAAACTTCATTGACTAGAGCGAGGCAAAACCGTGACTGAATTAGTTTTTATTATGCTAATAAAATGATAGAACATCAAACTTGGAGAAAGGCAAATGGACAAACTGATGGGTGTCCGTGTTACTGCCTGCTGCTCCTGAATAAAAAATGGTAGTAAAAGCAAATTTAGCAACAGAACATAAAAGAGTCCCAGCTGTTAGGGCAGAGCATGAACTAAGATCAATAAGTGTAGAAAAGTACGTAATGCAAGAATAAAGAAAAAGATAAGAGTGATGGTGAGTGGACTCAGAGATACACAGGGCGTTAGTGAAATAGAAGTAGGACTGGGTATCATCACTAATTCCCTGAATCGATTCGATTCACAATAGTCTATTTCGATTCGATTATATTCCATTCGATTCCAATTCATTTACAGTTAATTGTTTAACAACACTTATTTTTCTTTAATCTCAGGTAACTGTTTTTATAAAACACTGAGCATGATAATAAAATTGCTCTAAATATCATTAAAGTTCAGGTCTTAGAGGTGTTGATGTTAATAAAACTTATAAAGAATACTGGATCCATTTTAAACCCCAATATGATTCAGAGATTCCTGCAATGACGGTGTAGCGCGTCTCCATTACAACATGACGCTCTCGGTGAAACACCAGAGCAGATAAAAACTCCAGCTGCTCCTCACTGGAGCGAGAGGTTTACTTACTTCTGTTGAGACATGATGAGGCGCTAAAATTGGAATTATTTCGGAGGTACATCAGTGGTGACTTTACTGTTGAACGTGGCGGCGCTCGCGGACTTAGGGTTAGCCGCTAACTTGAGCGGTAATATGCTGTTAAATAGTTTAAAGGTGAATATAATCCACACTGAGGAATGAAAACGTCTGAATGTGGTCTTATCTCGGCAAGAAAACCTGATTTTGGACCAAAGTGAAACAGGAAACCAGCTGTGTTTGCTAAGATCTCTCGGAGCCTCGACAAGTCACGCGAGAATTGGGTCACATCAGAAAATATGGACACAAAAAAAATGATCCTTATGTTTTATGAATCGATATTGAATTAATTTAACTTGAATCGATTTAAATCGATCGGTTTTTTTTAAACCCAGCCCTAAATAGAAGTTAATTACGAATCAAATTAAGGCGATTTGATATTAGTTATTGGTTTATGGTACATAGAAAGCAAAGGGACAAGGCAGTTTTAACAACTGAGAAAGTCAGTAGGCTCTAGATAATTATCTAGGTCACCCATTCTGGTAATGGTTATAAATAACATTTTACAGACTAACAGTCAACCATGGTAAACAGTGCAGCATCCAGATCCTCCAAAGTTCAGGTCAAATAGCCTGATTGTTCTAAATTATTGTGCTGCCTAAAATGCTAGTTGGTAACCGTGGCAACGGAAAATCAGAACATACCTCGTGAAGCGTTGCATGTTCACCAACTAATGGGGAATGTGAGCTGGTTTAGACCGTCGTGAGATGTTTTTCACAGTTTATTGATCACAACATCGAGACGAGACAAAACGCTTGGTTTTATAGTTTCCTTTAACCTGTGTGGTTAATGTGGAGACGCACCGCTGTGATGCAGCGCTGGGAAAGCAGCCTGACTGGGCTCCGTCAGTCCAGGAGAGATGAGAATGGAGCAACATGTTGCCCTCCCGCAACATCCCGACCAGAAGTGGTCAGGGTCCATAAACGTTAAACCTGCGTCCTTCAGATGCCTCTATGATGGACATGCCAGCGTCTTTATCACATTTCACGACCATATAACAGCTGCAGCCGACCGAGCTGCAGGTGCTGCGGCCAGAGCCGGTTACCTTAGCAACACGTCTCAACAAGAGATGTTAAAAATGTCCGCTCAGCCGCTTCCTGTGAAAAATGTACGATTCTAACGGTAAAAACAACATTAACCTATTAATAATTGATCTCAGAATACTGCAACCAATGACAAATCCAGATTCAAATTGCCAAACACACCCAGAACAAGAGAAAAGGCATCCGTCCTCTGAGGATGAAGACTGAAGCCAGTAATGGGGGAGATGGTTATCACCAATGGCAGAAACCTTTGTCAGATTCTGAATCTGAAAGTAGTGATGATACCCATGAGGGGAAAAAGGCATCTGTGTCGACTATAAATGGCAAAGCAGGATGCTCAGTGTGTGATAAACTTAGACAAGGGGACAGTATCTGCAAACACAGGCACTGGAGATACTGGAGAAAAACCATTTAGTTGTGACATTTGTGGCAAAAGATTTAGCAGTAAAGGTAATGTTAAGAGGCACAAGATGATCCACATAGAAGAGAAACTGTTTAGTTGTGACATTTGCAAGAAAAATATCCAAGTCCACTGAAAGTTTTGAGATAAAATTCTTCTTTTTACTTTTTAAAAGGTCTGTTTTAGTATTTTTGCAAGTTGCTGAAGTCCACAGCTGCTGTGTGATTTAAATAAAAACAGAAAAACATTTTTCAATTATTTATTTTGACGTTATAGGAAGTGATGTCATCACACTTCCTGCTTCAGTAACTTCATTCTTCCTGTTTCAGCAGCAGCACATGGCAGACTCTTCATGCATGGTCTGAATATAATCTGCTGCCATCCACTGTGAAGCATCAGGGAGGAAACGCTGTAAGTTGATCATATGACAGAAGTGTTATAAACATGTATTAGAAGATATTTAGTAACAAACACAATATTTGAACATTTAAAAGGTGTCGACTCAACTGCAGACCATGGGTCTGAAGTTGTTGTGTAACAAATGCATATATTGATTTTTCTAAATCATGCTAAGCTATTAAGCCACCTTATTGTAGTTTTATTCTTCAGGTGGTCAAATTTAAACACTGATGTGGTTTCTGCTGATATTAAAGAGCTGTCAGTTGTAGTTTACATTATGTGGATGGGATCTAAACTCTTCTGGTTCAGTAAGAACTGTCGGGTGGATCTATGACCATTGCTCACAGTACTAATAGCAAAAGAGACAAATGGCCACAAATTATTTTATAACCTATACTTACAGATGCAATTAAATATGTTCACATATTGATTTAATTATGAAAATATGTAGAAATCTTTCTTAAACCTAATGTACTAGGACGCCGCCAAGGCGAAGTACATGTGTTTGGCAGCGTTGGTTTGTCTGTCTGTCAGCAACATAATTCAAAAAGTTGTGGATTAAGTTCGATTAAATTTTGAGGAAATGTCCGATATATAATAAAGAACAACTAACAACAAGATTATGGGTGTGATAATAGTAAAGAGTATGTTGCATAGTAAAATGTAATGAAATTTTAGAGAATGTACAAAAAACCCATTAGTAATTCAGATTGTTTCATTATTCCCTGCAGATTTCTTGCTGCTATGGTGATGAGTGAATCCCTAGACTGGACATCAATGAAGAACCTGAAGACCTGCTTTATGTAAAGGAGGAGAAATAAGAACACTGGACTGGGTAGGAGGGCGAGCCACCCAGCGGGCTGTGGGATGTGTTCAACAGATTTATTGTAACAATTTTTTCTTGATCAGGTTGCCAAATACAGAGAGGAAGAGCATCCAACCAGTACAAGTGAAAAGACTTCATAGCCCTCTAAGGATGAAGACTGAAGCCAGTAATGGGGGAGATGGTTATGACCAATGGCAGAAACCTTTGTCAGATTCTGAATCTGAAAGCAGTGATGATAGCCGTGAGGGGAAAGTGGGATCTGTGCCAGCAATAAATGGCGATGCGGGATGCTCAGTGTGTGGTAAACTTAGACACAGGGACTGTATCTGCAAACACAGGCAAATCCATACTGGAGACACTGGAGGAAAACCGTTTAGTTGTGATATTTGTGGAAAAAGATTTGCCCATAAGTCTCACCTTAGCAAGCACAAGAGAATTCACTCTGCAGACAAACCGTTTAGCTGTAAAATTTGTAGAAAAGGATTCAGCGTAAGCTCAGTTTTTAAGAGACACATGATAATCCACACAGGAGAGAGACCATTTAGTTGTGACATTTGCAAGAGAAGATTTACCCATGGGTCGAACTTAAAATCGCATATGAGAATCCACACGGGAGAGAAACAATTTAGCTGTGATGTTTGCAGAAAAGGATTTCGCCTTAAGTTTGATCTTATCAGGCACATGAGAATTCACACCGGAGAGAAACCGTTTAGCTGTAAGATTTGTAGAAGAAGATTCAAACTCATGTCAGATGTTAAAAAACACATGAGTGTCCACACTGGAGAGAAACCGTTTAGCTGTAATATTTGCACGAAAAGCTTTACTAGGGGGTCAAATTTAAAATGTCATATGAGACTCCACACCGGAGATAAACTAGTTTCATGTGAAGTTTGTAGAAAGGACTTTCAAAGAAAGACTGATTTTGAAAGGCACATGAGAATTCATACTGGAGAGAAACCATTCGGCTGTGATACTTGTAAAAAAGAATTCAAAGAGAAATCGGATCTTAAAAGACACTTGATAACCCACACAGGAGAGAAACCTTTTGGTTGTCATATTTGCGAAAAAAGATTTACCCAGGGATCAAACTTAAAATTGCATTTGAGAAGCCACACGGGAGAGAAACCGTACAGCTGTGATATTTGCAAGAAAACATTTACCAAGCGGCCAAATTTAAATTTCCATATGAGTGTCCACACGGGAGAGAAACCGTTCAGCTGTGATTTTTGCGACAAGCAATTTAACAAGAGGTCAGACTTAAAATTCCATACAAGAAGCCACACGGGAGAGAAACCGTACAGCTGTGATATTTGTGGGAAAAAATTTGCCAAGGGGTCAACTTTAAAATCGCATATGATGGTCCACACTGGAGAGAAACGGTTTAGTTGTGATGTTTGCCAGAACAGGTTTGCCAAGGTGTCAAGTTTAAAATGCCATATGAGACTCCACACAGGAGAGAAACCGTTCAGCTGTGATATTTGCGGGAGAAGATTTACCCAGAATTCAACTTTGCGAACACATATGATAGTCCACTTAAGCAAGAAACCATTTAATTGTTAAGTTTGTAGAAAAGATTTGAAAGTAAAGGCCCATTTATTCACCTTTTATAACGCCCACCCACTTCTAGCGTAGGAAATGTGTTGACATTTCTGGTTGCTAGCTACGGCTAGTTAGGCTGCATTGTACAACACGGTAACCTTCATAGCAAGATACACTGAATTATTTGAAAATAAACCAAACAAACTCTTATGGTGCGTTCAGACCAAACGCGTTGTCAGCGTCAAGAACGCTCTTGACGCTCAAAGTTGGACGCTTGACGTTCTTGATGCCTGAGACACGCGTCTGCAGGACCCGGATGTTAGCTTGTCTTTCTACGATGTTAGCTTGTCTTTCTACAATGGCGGATGAAATTGGATTTATTTGCTCCACAAGGCCAGACAACGACGTCGCCGCGTTTACCGCGGTTAAAGTTTTAATAACTTACCCGAAATCCCAACTTCCTCACTGATCTGCCTCCATGCAAGGTCCTTTTTGTTCCTGTCACGGTATCAGTAGGAGGACGTGTCATAAATGACAGGGTGTGTACAAACAGCCACTTTCAGTTAGTCTTCCGATTTTTTTAAAGTTTATATTTCCTCCGTTTTGTTTGTATTTTTCATTGACAGAAACGTATTTCTGTCCTGTCAAAAAAATACGTCTATACGTCATGATGCTGAGTCGCTCTGATTGGTTGACGCCCCGCATCGAGCGGGAAAAGTTCAGATTTTCCAACTCCGGCGTCGGACGCTCAAAATCTCAAAACGTGCCGCTAGAAGGCTTGACGCGCGTCGGCCGTAGACTTTGCATGTAAACCTGACGCTCCCGACACTGACAACGCGTTTGGTCTGAACGCACCATTAGAAGGTAGATGATGGAGTCGTACTTCGCAATTAGGGTAGCCAATCCCTGTAAAATTCCTTCCTTCCCCGGGGAGCACCGCTGTGAGCATCTTGCTGCATGCCCAGGATGAGCTCCGCCGGCCGGGCAGAGCTTATTCGACTTATTCATTACCCAAGGTCAATGAAGTCCACCGAGTGTGTGGATGTCATGCAGCGGTGGCCTCTGGTGTTGTATGGCAACATTTTTAGACATTTTATTTATCCAAACATTTTGTAAATAAATTATTATTGTTCAATAGAATCAGATAATACTTGTCATCATTAAAAAACTGTTTGAAATCAGGGACATGCTGGTGGAAGTAACTGAATTGCTATGTATCCGAGTAGCAACCGGAAAGCAAATGGCACCGCCCTTGTAAGCCTTCGTAATGAGGTGAATACTCTGGGATGTTTCACCAAGTTTCTTGTCACTCATTTTACTTGATCGAACATTGAATGTAATTTGACGCGTTGCATCTGTCCAGAAGAGACTTATTTGAAAATTCACCAAAGTTTAAAGACTAAAAATTCACTCATTTATGATGTACAATAGAAAAGATGAATTGGTGCTTATTTGGATTGAATGGGTAAAGGAATGGATATTGATTCAATATTTGAAATGATTAAAAAATGTTTATATTAACGTGTTATATGCAGATTTACAATGATTATTGAAAATGACTTGGTTTTGTATTTTTCTGACTTAAAAATATGATGAAAACAATGTTATTAGAAAATTGTAAACTTATGCTTTTAAGGTTTCTGCAAGGACTGGTGTCTCATTAAGAGGATATGGTTTACCTTACTTTCTTGTTTTCTTGTTTAATTTTGCAGAGCTTTTCCCCTTTTGTATATGTCTTGTTCATCACACCGGACTACTTCACGACGAAGCTGGATTTTCTATTATTGGCCACGAATTTTAGTTCGGAATAAAACTTAATTATCCTACATAGAGATGATAAATGACCATGTAAACACCTACGGTGCGTTCAGACCAAACGCGGTTTCTGCATCAGGTTTACATGTTAAGTCTACTGTATGTGAACGCAGGTCCAAGGCGACGGGCGCCATAGTTGGAAAATCTGAACTTTTCTCACTCGATGCAGGGCGTCAACCAATCAGAGCGACTCAGCGTCATGACGTAGAGACGCATTTTCCGACAGGACAGAAATAGGAAGAACCCGGGGATAATCTCTTCACTTTACAAAGACAATGGAGGACAAATTGATCGTGGCTGTCTGTATCCACCATGTAATTTATGACACGTCCTCCTCTGAACAATCTGGTGAATCCAGACACGGCTCATAAAGCCCGACAACGTCGTTTTCCCGGACCTTGTGGAGCAAATAAAGCCAAGCTGCTTTCTCAATTTCATCTGCCAATTTTAGAAAGACAAGCAAAGGAAAACATCCGGGTTGGCAGACGAGCGTCTCGGGTATCAACAACGTTTTTGATGCTGGATGTCAAGCGTCCAAATTTGAGCGTCAAGAGCGTTTGTGACGCCGAAATCGCGTTTGGTCTGAACGCACCATTAGTTCTGAATTAAAATGATAAATCCAAATTAAACTTAATTCCGAAGTAAGTGGCTGGTTTATTCCACTTTTAATTCCGAATTAGATAATTCCTCTATCATGTAAACCTTCATCCCGCCTTAAGTTAAATCCGGTTGTACTGCACATGCTCGTTCTCTCATCTTGATCCCATGACAGCAATATTCTGTGATGGTCACCTGTTTTATTACATCTTCTGATGCTCTAACTTGGACACCCAAAGTTCATATTCATTAACAGGTTTTCTGAATGGAGAAAAAGGAACGTTTAAACTAATGATCAATGCTGTGACTACATATTTAAGATAGCTTGTGGAAGTGAATTTATTCATAATGGAGATAAATATTCAATTCCCCTGACAAAGTTCTGAGATGCTTTCATGTATAATTATCGTTTTTAAGCATTGTTTTACTATTTTAAATGTCTGTTGTAGTATTTTTGCAAGTTGCTCAAGTCCACAGCTGCTGTGTGATTCAAATAAAAACTAAGCGGAAAGAAAAACATTTTTTCGATTATTTTTTATTTTGACATTACAGGAAGTGATGTCATCACACTTCCTGCTTCAATAACTTCCTTCTTCCTAGTTCTCTAGCACATGGTACACTGTTCATGCATGGTCTAAACTAAATCTGCTGCCATCCACTGCGAAGCATCAGGGAAGAAATGCTGTAAGTTGATTATATGACAGTACAAGTGTTACAAACATGTTTTAGATGTTATTTTGTTACAAACAAAACATTTTAAGTTTCAAAAAGGTGTTTAGAAATTGGTTACCACTCAACAACTGAAGACAGTGGATCTGTACTGTTGTGTAACAAATGGATAAATAGAAATTTCTAAATTATGACGAATCATTGGCCATCTTATACTAGATTTATTCTTCAGTTGATTAATGTCAAGATTGATGATTTTAAAAGAGCTGTCAGTTGTAGTTCAGAGGGATGTCCACATTATGTGGATGGGATCTCAACTCTTCTGGTTCAGTAAGAACTGTCAGGTGGATCTATGACAATTGCTCACAAATTGTTTTATAATCTATACTTACAGATGCAATGAAATATGATCACATATTGATTCAATTATAAAACATTTTTATAAACCTAATGCACTAGAACTCTGCCAAGGTGGTAGATCATGTGTTCAGCAGCATTGGTTTGTCTGTCTGTTGGCAACATAATTAAAAAAGTTGTGGATTGGGTTCGATTAAATTTTCAGGAAATCCCCAAAATAAAATAAGGAACAACTAACAAGATTTTGGGTGTGACAATAGCAGTGTTGGGCATGTTACTTTAGATTAATTAAACAAAGGCTGTGTCCGAAATCGCCCCCTAATCCCTGACTAGTGCACTAGTTAGGGCTCACGCCATTTTGAAGTAGTGTCCGAAACCTCAGTGAGCGAATCCAGTGCCCTAACT
>JBBBVU010000019.1:7629141-7649588 GCA_037177055.1 Atherinosoma microstoma
TTTCGACTGATCTGCAGAAGTCAGGCATATATATATATATATATATATATATATATATATATACACCAAATCTGACAGCGAGCTACTTGTTTTCAGTATAATGTCTTTTACATAATGGGATGTAATAGCCATCCCATGTGAAATGTGAATATGTTTTTCTGTAACAAGATGCTTGCAGTCCCAAGTACAGCACCCTCTCTGTGGACTCAGGTATTATGTTCCCATCTGTGTCGACTACAGTGAAAGATGATAAATGATCAATTGTCTATATTTACACAGCACCCTGCTGAGTTTCTTCAAAGCCAAGAAAGTCCCACAAATTTCTCATTAATACAGTTTGCAGCACTTTTTCTTTACAATAACACATCAGTGTGTATAACAAATAAAAGAGAATGTATAATTGAACTATCAACATTCTGACTGCAATCAAAGGTGTGATCCTTAATTCTTTTTGATTATATTTTAAATGTCTAGACCCCGGAAAAGTTTTCATGTCATGAAAAAACTGAACAGAAGTGACTGCATCATCGTCGATGAGTGTATGGGGAATATTTCTAAGCATCATTGTGTATGTAGATGGGTAATCATTGTTGTTTCTTGGAAACGGTCCCAGTTAATAGTCCACAATGTGTTTGGTTTTATGTTAATGTCCACTGCTAATATACAAGCATAGATACAGCCTTCTAGATTTCTTTCAGTTTGGTTTACTCCTCCTTAAGTGTCAGACTTTTGTGTGAATAAAGAAAGTTAAAACTTGAAGATGTAAAATCAAATTGTATTCACCTTGGCCAGCAGAACCACTCCTTCCTGTGTTTCTGGGTCTGTTTCAATGGTAAAAGTGGCACTTTCTTCCAGGTCATCCTCCAGCTTGTATGTCATTCTGGCATTGATGCCAACATCTCCATCCTCTGCCATAATCCTGCCAACTGTGATGCCCGGGGGTGCATTTTCTGGGACAGCAAAGGAGTACACATCTAAAGAAACAAGTGTTTTTGAAAAGAAGCGGAAAATTTGAATATGATATTAGAAGCCATGCAAAATCTGAGTCATTGCAAAAAAAAAAAAAAAGATATAATGGCACATTAGAAGAAAAGTGACCGATATAAAAGTTTCTCCACTAAAACACTGTTTACAGAACCTGACAGTAAGTTGTTAATAGCCAGTAAAGAGACTCTGCTGGTGTGTAAAGCGATAAGAAGGGAGAACATTGTGGTGGAGGGTCAATTTGTGTGAGTCACAGATAAGTTGTGGCAACCTCACATAATCCCAGCCTAACTCTAATAAGAAGATGAGAAAATGTGATTGTGTCTTTGAGTGACTCCTTTTGGATGGCTGCCACAAACAGGAGGAACTCAACAGGCAACCAGCTGCTCCTGGAAAAAAAAAAAAATCCTGCTGATAATAATTTGCAATTATGTGAGAAGGCAGAGGGCACAGTTCAAAGTGAAGTGTGGCCATCCAATATTTATAGAGCCTTTTGACTGAACACAGAATCCATGGGATACAATGGTACCTGCAATGAATGTGAATGTGACATTAATAGTTAAAAGCTTCATCCTTGCTGTCTCACTCCCACAGAATTGATTTCTTCCCAATGCATTCGTTTAGCGAGGTTTATCTCCGAGAAGGCTCGGTTTGTTTCCAAAGGTCATGACAAATGTCCTTTCATGTGTGAATGATTAAATTCATCCAGCGTGTGGCACATGTACACGTGCAAACGCAGATGAGCGGAGCATCCTCATCTCCTCTCCCGTCTCTTTTGCTCTTACTCTCCTTCTTCGACTGTCTCCTTTTAATTTTGGCTGCCGGCTGAATAACACAACGCGCACAGTTGAATGCAGCGCTGGCAGCACAAGCCACCCACCCAAACCAGAGAAGCGCGATCAAATAAATACCTCCCAGGTAAAATATTAAACACATCCTAAAAAGTCTCCAATTCTTTGTACTCTTTCATTGATTCCCAGAATGCATGTGTGGCCTAGCGTTTGCATGGCTGTTAGTCATGTAAGTGACTCACGGTGGTGGAATGTGGGTCCATTGTCATTGACATCAGTCAGGCTGACGGTAACTGTGGTGGATGAGGAGTAACCGCCGCTGAGGCCCAGCATATCCTTCACCTGAACCACCACTAGGTACTCCTCTCTGGTTTCACGATCCATATTAGGCCATGATGTCACAATAGTCCCTGCAGGTGAAGAGAACATGATGAGAAGGTGGAACAGGAGGACATCGGGGTTCAAAAAGACAGCATACACACACTTTATATTGTCTTAGTTTTACATGTAAGTAAACAAAGGTTGCCTCAAGTAGTCTTTAAAAGCACCAGTAAGTACAATTTGTTCATCTAGCACTTCTTCACAAGATAAAAACATAAAAATACAAAAAAATACAAAAGTACATCAGATATCATACAATATTCAAGATACTGACCAATAAAAATAGTAAAACATTTCATTAAAATGCAGCATCAGCCTAGTTCACAAACCAACATGTTCAGTAAAACTCCACAATAACAAACATCATGTTTAATCAGCTCAAAATAAATGTAATATGGGCTTTTGAATAATTTAATGCTGCATCTCTTTGGCCTGACTGGAGGTTATGGGGCACAGCAAACAGTACAGTTTCAGAATTAAATTGATCCAGCATTTTTTGGCCTTTTTGCCTTTGAACTAATCATCTCTACCACTGTTCATATCATTTCACAATCAGAAAACATTCCCCTCACCAAATATGTAGACAGCTAACTTAGGAAGGTTTAACCTCATTCTCTCCTTTCACTCACACTGCAGCTGCATGTAACACCATGGGTCCATGATCGAAATGGATACATGGGGAGTTTTTTGTAGAAAGATTAAAGTACGTTATAGTATTTCCTAACTCAAGCTGATTAACAGCAAAAACGTAGTTATTATTTATAAAGTGGGCGCTCCCTGTGTTGCAAATAAAACACTTGCTAGCTCTGTTGAGTTAAAATGTTAGCATAATGTAGAGTTATTTTATTGTTGGGTTAACTCTGAAAATAGAGAGAACTCAATTTATTTTCTAGCAGTTATCTTTGATGAAAAAGTGTAAAAAACTGTCACTCCATCACATCTGTCACCTGTACACAGATTGAAGCAGAACAGGGACAGAGACGTCAGCTAAGGAGGTGAGTCTGAGGGATTTGACAAGATTGTTTGTGATACAAACAATTTCAGGGAATTTAACAGAATTTGGAAAGAGAAAGAAAAAATAGGATAGATTAAACACAGATGGATGGATGTAAGCCAAATCAGTCCACACAAAAATATGGGGTTCTATTACTATTTTCAAGAATTTTAAATAGCTAAAATTATGTTAATTTGCCCAATGGAGAGGGCATGGAGATCCAGGACAGAGAAAGGGAAGGAAATGCATTGAGTAAGAGACTGAACAGATCCAGAGATAGAAAAAAGCAACTCCTTCTTTTGGATTTGATTTAGGTAGCAAAGCCACAGGGCCCAGACAGATGACACTGAACAGCTGACCATAAGATGGTTTCGGAGCACAGAAAACAGCATTTCAACTGTTTTGTGGCAATTTTTAAAGTGAAGACAAGTTTGGAGTTTACAAGGAGTAAACTAAAGATTTTTCCTTTCCATCTTCTCAGATTTCACTCTAAGTTTTAAATTCTGTCTTGGGTTATTCTAATGTATTCTATATGAAAGTAAAACCAGAGTAAACTCATATCTTGGTTGAATCAATCTGCGGAGCAGCGTGACAGGCTGCTTGGTGATTAGTTGCCTAACAGCGAGAAGGTTCTTGTTTTAATCTTGGCTGGGGCCTTTTTATGTGGACTTTCCATGTTCTTCCTGTGCATTAAATCACAATTAGACAAAACTGCATTTGAATAATTTGATTAATGATATGGAATTACATGTTTCAGGATCATTCAATAACATTTCGCCTGCAATAAATGCAGTGCACATCTGCAGTGCATGACGTTTTTTCTATTTGAACGCTGTGAAATATTGTTTGTTTCAGCACTTGTGGACTGCTAGTCTCATTTTTTATCTATTTAAATTAAGAGCAGGGAAAACAAATTGATTTAGCACTCGTGTTGTTCGGCTGTATTAAACAACTGTAAAATGCTTTAGGTGCAACATAACAATGAACAAAAACATGATATTGACATTTCACAGTATATCTGCCATCTGCTGCCCTGTTCTTTCAGTAAGTGAAAAATAACAACCAGTTGTTAATACAGATATTTGTTCTTCATGTCACCATGTTCTTAAAAGGCCAATTCAATTTGACCAATGCTAATTATTGATTATGTTAACTGTATTTTTCCTAAGAGGATGTTGATCATGTTAATAGTGAATTAACAAATACATTTCTATTTGCGCTATAATACGATTTTTGGGAAGAGTTCCTCTTAATTTAGCAATGTGGCCTTTGATTAAAAACAACAGGAATAAAAACTTCAAAAAGTTGAATAAAATTATTTAAAAAACAATTTAACTACCCAAAGCACCTGTAGTCTGCATCAGTGCTGTTTTCATCAGGTCACCCCATGAATGTGTTGAACCAACATCAAAGTAACTTCAGGTCACCTGGTCAACTAAAACTTCCCAATAAATGTCAGCTTTTTTGTTTTCCAAACAAAAGTTGATACAGTTTTGAAAAATAAACAGCGAGGAGGAAAACTGAGAACATCATTGACTTTTCCTCGCAGAGCATCCACTTAGTATTTTTTGTTTTAGAATAATTATCTAAATGGTCCATGAACTTCAAGTCTAACTTTGGGTTTAAGTTGGTACAATCATAATACTTATTCATATAGCCCTTTTCAACAGCGCACAGGTAAACAAAGTGCTTTATAAAAGATAAAACCCCACTAAAACATACTACATCAAAGCAATTACACAAGTAAAAATATAATTTAGAAATATAAACATGTAAAAGGAAGAAAATAATAAAATATAAAGGTGTAAAAAAAATAGAAAAACCAACAGAATAAAATAGAATAAGATGAAGGTATCACCATGCTAAAGCAATTGTAAATAAATAGGTTTTAAGTCTCGACTTAAAAAACACCAAGTGTGCAGTAATACGTGGATCAGAGGGAAGCTTATTCCAGAGCCTGGGAGCAACAACTGAAAAAGCTCGGTCACATGAGTGTTCACATCTAGATCTGGGTATGTAGAGTAAAGTCTGGTTTATAGAGCTTAAGGCTCTGCCATGCTCTTGAACAGCTAAAAGCTTAAATAAACAAGATGGTAAGAGCTTAAAAAACAAACTCTAAAAGTTTTAAGCCTGAATTTGAATGGAAGCCAGAGGAGAGAGAAGAGGACAGGTGTGATGTGCTCTTGTCTGATTGTGCTTCTAAAAAGCCAGGCAGCCACATTTTGCACCAGTTGAAGCCGGCTGATGCAGGACCAGCATAAGGAGCATTGCAGTACTCAAGTCTGGAACTGATAAACACATGGATGTCTATCTCAAGGTTTAAAAATGAAAGTTTTGTAAATGTCTAGGCATAGCTGAAGACAACATTTACATATAGCCAAGATTTCCCTTGGCAATATAGTTACAGGCTCCTCATGCAGGGCTCATTACCAGTATTGCCACCTTGCAAAACCTCTTATAACCAATTGAGCTATATAACCACAAAGTGATGTTGAGGCACCAGAGCTAAATAACATGATTTTAGTTTAGTGGACAGCCTGTTTAAAGGCTAATTGGAGTCTGTTCCTTCTCAGTTTTAATGTATCTTATGTAATATAATGTATCTTATCTATTCAACTGCCACCTTTATGGTGTCTAAGGCATCTTGTTGTCAACACACAACCTGTTTAGCTCTGTATTTTAAATTCATAAAAAGATCTTTATTGACTCAATTTTTCCCATCAGTAAAATATGAGTTTTGAAAAATATCTTCATATTATCCAATATTGTCTCTTTCAACTCACAACTGAACAAACAGTCTCCAGTCAGTGACTGAAAAGTGAGTGAAAAAAAGTTGGCAATTTAGTTGCAGGAGGCACTTCTGCTAGAATCATTATTGATTCTTGCCAATATTCGGGTTTCGAACTGCTGAAGCTGTCATTCATTGTGTGAAGGTTATTATAATTTTTTTCACATTTTTGTCTAGTCTAGCCTGTGCAGTTCAATTTATTATTTCAGAAAAAAAGAAGAAAAAACTGTATCCAACAGATTCATTGTTGTTTGCTATAAAATTTCTATAAAAATCCCGTCTTGTGCTGAGTAGAAATGAGAAAAGTCACAATTCATTGTGGTACGAAGTCAACTGCTGCCTACTCCTCCATGAAAAATGAGAATGGGCTTACAAAAAAGTCTGATTTGACCTTTTACTGATTGCATCAATTAGCATTGAAATATTTTGCTGACGTCATTGATGCCCCCCCCCTTCTCTGGTCAGCAAAGTGTGTGGGAAGTGTTGTGGCTGCCCTCTTATTACACAATAGAAAATGTGTAAATGTACATTCGTGAGTTTTAGTTGACTCAATTTTCCTTTGTTGCAAACTTACAGAAAAAAAAAACTCTTAATTGTATTTAAGAATAAAGTTGCCATTGACGGTAAGCCATTTTTAGACTTGACGAAAGTGATCAATTTATATAGTATAGTATAGTATATGTGGAGTCCAGTTGCTTTCAGTGACTATAATGCAAGGACAGTTCAAACTTGTACCTGTCTTTGGCTCCACAGAGAAGTAGGGCTCCCCCTGCAGGATGGAGTAAATGAGCTTAGCGTTGTTTCCAAACATGGGATCATCCGCATCTGTGGCTGTCACCTGGGCCACTGTGGTCCCTGTAGGGGGGAGTGGATTGCACAGTGAGAGTACGCTCAGGCAGCAGTTCCAGACGACGGGGAAATAAAGTGATTATGCCACAGTCCCGCAGGGTCTGTCTGTCTGACTCAGGGGGGGAGCAGTGGAAATGGAAAAGTGGACAGAGTGAAGCTGAGGGAGGGTTAGAGGAGGGATGTTGACAAAGGGGAGATGGGGACTGGGAGATCCACCGGCCTTTCACAACTCGGTGCAGGTGTGCGTGACAACCTCTCCAGCCCTTTAGCGACATCTCACTACCCACCTGGCCCTAGTTTTCTCTCCCTGAATCAGTTTTACATCTCCATCTTTCACACTTGCTACGCTTTTCTCCACTGACCATATCCTTGCCCTCCCCTTTCTATATCATTCTCTCCCTCACACTCCCTCTCTAAATCATTCCTTCTTCCCAAAGGATCTCTCTGTCTTTCACTCAAAAGCAGGGATTTACCACAGCATTTCTTATTCCCCAACGTCCTCACTCCAACCTTTCCTCTCACTTTCACTTTCTAAGTCAAATACATCATGATTTATTACTAGTTAGATATTATGCTGCAAAAGCAGATTACATATAAATTGAAATGGTAATGTTTGTGGTAAGAAAGGCCAGTGGTTATAAAATCATTATTTAAGAGATTTATCCATAAAGGCATCCGAGCAATGATACGGAATCCAATACTTTTAACTTCCTGAATGGGGACAGATGACAGGCATTCATATAACCTTATGTTCACTGTCTTCAGTTTGGATTTAATTTAGGAAAATTTGTTTTTTTCTAATGTTCCTCATTGTTTTACTTTATGAGGCAGGCTCAAGCTCATCCCAGTAGACCATCTGTAAATAGTAATGCCAAATAAACACCAACATTGCACGAAAACTTGCTAAGTTTCATTGATTAGAGCATTTCAAAAACAATTTTTTCTTTTTTCTGATTTCTTTTTCTTTGTAAACAAACATGAAAAATGAAAACATGTTTTGTTTTTTACTATTTAAAGAAAGAAAAAATAGCCCCATTTTAAAGGTAAGAGGGGATGGAAATGATCCCAACACTCAGGGCCTTTATTCAGGAAACCCAAGTCTATAGATAATAACTTAAATTTTTATTTTAGTTTCAGCTTCTTTTTGCTCAGACAGAATTCATCGAACATGGGTCTATTATCACTTAATTCAAATGAGTTTATAAGATAATTCTGGGATATAGTAGTTATATCCCTCTACAAAGAATAAATTGATTAAAGCATCCGATATGTAATGTGATGGCTGATCCAGCTTTATAAAGTAAAGCAATGCGGGTATTTCTTCTAGTTTTTCTTGCAAATTTTCAACTTTAATCTCAGTTTAGTTTCTTGGAATGTCCCTCCCCTTCTGTGGTTTTGTGATTTCTTCTTCTTCACTTTTTCTAAATGTCACTATTTTCGTCTGAACAGCAGCAAAACAAACTTCCATTATTTAACATCAAAGTTTAGAGTGTAAGCATGCCAACATCTACAGATGAGCACAACTTTACAATTAACTACAGCTGAGACACAATCGCATCTTCAATATTATAATGAGTTTTGTGAATTGACACTGAATTTACTTGCATGCCTGCATATCCAGCTATTAGTAATAATCCTTTTTTTTTTCACTCTCAAACATACCAACTGGACTCATTTCAGGGATGCTGGACACATACGGCTCGTTCTGGAACTGGGGTACATTGTCATTGATGTCTTGCACTTTGATGATGAACTCTGATTGGGGCTCCTCCGGTTCATTGGTCCTCCTGTTGATAGCCAAGGCTTGAAGGACGTAGAAAGCCTTTTCCTCTCGGTCGAGTTTCTTCAGAGTTCGTATCTCACCAGAATACTCGTCTATCTCAAACACATCGCCAGCGCCTTCCCCTGATAATATGTACTTGATGGAAAACTCGCCTCGGTCAGAGTCAGATTTGAGCTACAAAAAGAGAAGAGGGTGGGGGTATATGTACACAGCGGTTTGTTTTTACTTTTTTTTTTTTTTTTTGGTAACTGGAAAACATGCATTTTCAAAGGGAAGTACCATATCAAGGACATGGCAGGCATTCAATTTGAAGCTTTACCTGGCCTATAACACGAGGAGTGGGATCTTCCTCAGGGACAAACAGCTGTTTCCAGATCCAGCCTCTCTTCAGGCGACGGTGCAGAACAGTAGACCCCTGGGCCAGTTGTTGGGCTTCCAGACTCTGAGTGCCTCTTGTATCACTCAGCACCTCGCCAGGAATCATAGAAAAGACCGTCACCACTGCCAAAACACTCGGAGTGCTCATTTTTACAGTCCATGCATGTATTTCCTCTGCCCTTCCCATGGTCAGTGCAGTGAATTTAGGGGTCACTGTCCAGCGTTGCTAATTTTTCATTCAGCGGTAGTTATTAATGATCCTGGTAGTGCTGTATCCCATCTTGTTATGATGTTATTTGTATACATGTTCTTGACTCTGAAATGAAAGTGAGCCATTCATTTAGTGCCCAAAGAGAATAACTGTCAGCAGATTGCAACATTAAACCGAAATACTCATTTATGTGTACACGTGTATTTAAAACATCGATTTAAAAAAAAAAAATCAAAAGTGCACTCTTAAACACACATATCGCAACAGATGACTTATCTTTTTTAGGTGATGTAAGGTGAAACAATGCTAACTGTCTACAAAAATGATCATCATATCAGATATTATACATGATAGAATGACTATTTCGAACTGATGTAAAACTGAGTATCTAAGGTTAGCACAAAGTAATGGAAAAGTTTAATTATAATTCCATACTAAATGGATAAAGTGTTGGAATTATTTGATCTAAAAAGCTGTGATATTACATTGCTAAAAAGAAAAGTACGTGGAAAAATCTATTAAATATGATACTTGGGAAACTAGAAAAGATAAGCTTGAAGATAATGGATGATTCTTATTAGTGATACTGAGCAAAAGGAGACTTGGTAAAAAAAAAAAAACACTTTAAAATTCAATTACTTATTCGGATGTGGGAGGTAATGAACAAATACTTCATTGTTCATCTAAAAAAAAAAAAAATACAAAATTAATTCTCTAAGGATTCTTGGAGTAATCATGAATTTACAGTAAATCAGGTGCACAAAAACAGCGACACAGCTATGCAACAAACAGGAGAATAAAAGCTGGAGCTGAAATGCATTTTACAGGAAAAAAACAACTCCTTGTCTCAGCTCTGCTTTTTCTTCACTGGAAGCTGAAAACAGTCTGGTTGGAATTCAGACAAGGCCCTGTATTGTGTTTTCATGGTGGCGGTGGTGGTGGGGGGGATGCAGAGCAAGAACATCATTCCTTAAGCATGACACTGCACTCTCCAGCTGACTAATGAAGACTTCTAATTAGATCAATGTCTCCCCAGACATGGAAAACAGAGACACACATGCCTCTGACAAACTGTGAGTCAAATCGATGCAGCAATTACAATGTGCAGCAGGGTTAAGGGCAAGAGTATAAGGACAATGAATGTCGGGACACAAGGTGAATTTGTTCGGTGCTGACATACAGAGTGGAGTAAAAAACAACATCAAAATATCAACTAACTATTAACTAGTCCTGCACATCATCTTGAACAACTAGTCCTATAAGTTGTTTGTGTAGCCTACACCCATTAGTAAGACCTATAACTGCATCCTATGTACAGCCTTGCAAGCAGTGCGAAGGAATTTCAACTCATGAGTGTTTTTATATCATAGTAGATGCCTTTCACAAGTGTTCACTTTAACAAACCACAAAATCCTGTGGGAGGTTGGATGGTGCAGCACTTTCACTCATTTCTGTGCTTTTAAATGTGGGATGTGTGCACTTAATTATAGGTTGTTATGGCCTGCGTGAGTAGATAACCCTTATTTTTAGAAGAACAGATTTTCAGCCCATTCCTCAATACAAAAAAGCTTCAAGTTTGGAATGTTGGTGCTTTTTGTGTTTTTGTTTGTTTATTTTTTTGCCTGATCTGCCCTGCTTATTTTTTTTTTTCAGGTACTTTTGGACTGAGGTCAGAAATGAACAGTTTAAAAAGCTTGTGGTTCAGGTTGTCTTGTAGCTTGTTAGATGCCTCACTTTCTATTGAGATTTAGCCTACAGGCAGAAATCCTGATGCATTCTTTACACTTTATTGGTTTAACTAATTTTTTTACTACTAATGACCAATAAAGTTTTTTTCTGGCTCAAATGTGTCAATAAAGACCCAAAACATGACACCATTGCCGTGTTACACAAACGATATAAGACAGTTATTCTTGATTAGATTGCTAACCTTTTTCCAGCAGTCCATAGCTAGTTCAAATAATTTCAGCAAACAGAAAAAGTCAGCAATATGTATCTTGAAGAGCAGTGTCTTTCTCCTTGCAGCACTGCAAGATGATTTGCTGTTATTTTTTCCTTCATTTTTAATCCATTCATCCATTTCCTCTACACGCTTATTCCAATACAGGGTCGCGGGGGAGCATGACGAAAGGATAGGTACACCCTGGATAAGTTACCAGTTCAACACAAAGAGAGAAACAACCAATCACTCAGAATCTAAACCCTGTAGAAGGGAGTTTTTAACCTTTTACTGCCTTGTATGAGCTCCTCAGAACCCTGCGTTTCTGCCATGATTCACTTCCAGAAACATCAGAACTTCAGAGTTGTGAAGATCACACAGATTCTTTGAATTCTGTTCTTTAATTGTCATCTAATAAACAAAAAGGGGGTTCACAGAATCAAGTTACACAGATTTGAAATATTGGCTCATATTTTCCAATAAATAAATGACCAAGAAAAACATTTTGTCTCATTGGCTTAGCAAGTACCCTGTTTTAAAATGTGAGGTTATTTTGGGCTGTAATAAGGTCAAATTCATATTGACAAATACATTTTGACTTTTCTTTCTTAGTAACACTGATCATCCACTCTCAATTAGGTCTTGATATGTCAAAAAGAATTATGTAGACATGAAACCAACTTTAAATGGTTCTCCGGTTAAACCAATCATCAGCACTCTCTTGTTACTAAGGGCTAAACGTCACAGTAGTCATGATCTTAAACTGATGTAATGGAGTTTTTTGGCATTTTAGCAGTACTGGTGATTCTTTCATCCAGAGTTCATCATAGTAATGCAAGTGTATGGATTTCTTCTATGACCGATCCCTGTGGAAATTTAAAACATACAATGTGCTACAGGAAGTTGTCTTAGTGGTTAGAGTGGCTGCAGTATTAATGCTTTAACAGCTCATAATGTTCATGTTTAATCTTGTAAAAGTAAATTTGCTGTCAATACCCATATGTAATGAGCTGGTAAAATCATTTACTGACTTTACTTCTTAATTTAAATGTTGATACAGAACATGAATGTGAGTATCTGTTTGTGCTTATGTGTGCCTTTATAGGGCATTTTCATATCTCCGAGGTTTGTGGAGTGACACTCCAATTAGGAGCCAGTGAATCGTGAGCTGTTGTTGTCTTTCATAGGGTTGCCAAGCATGTGCCCAGATTGAACGCCTTGAGGCAAAACCTAGACAACAGACCTCAATGATGATACTCTGAGGAACTGCCAACATGCCTAAGAGTTTGCTGTACGATCCTCCAAGGATATCTGCCATTAGTGAGTGGCTGAAATAGTGCGCAGGTCAACAGAAATAAGTCAACCTAAAAGAATAAGTGTTGTAAGTGTGGAGAAATAATAGATATGCTTATTTAAAAGTCTGAGATTAGTCAGTGTGTTGTCCAGCAGTAATTAAAACATGTCTGTCGTTGACAGTTGTCTTCAATGTGCTTTATGATAAAACTTTGCCAGTTTGTATCCATTGGATAAATAAACCTGTAATAACACACACACAAAATATTTTACTTATATGTGTAAAAGTTCCAAGAAAATACTGAAAAACTAAAATTAGGAAAAATCAGTGCAGTCTATGGCAAATTCTTTCCTTTAGAAATAAATCCTCATTGTACAAGACATGTAGTACATGCAGAGTGCCCTGTGGTTGACAGCCATTCATTACCTCTAATAGGCCTTCCTCCCATTTCCAGCAGGCCTCCTGTAGCCTATATGTACAGAGCGCCGCTCTACCACATGACAGAATGACAATGAGCTGCAGTCTCACCGTGTTAAGCACTAGATGCACTGAGACCGTCCCATCATTTTTCTACATGGTGATGTGTTCTAGCTAATAAAATTACACTCCTATGTAGGAATGGTTCCAGGATGCTATTAAAATGGGTCTAATGTGCCAACACAAATGTTGAAATAAAACAATAAGAAAAGAGCAGCTCTCTTGACATTGAAGTTAACACATTAGTATTAATTCAAGCACCTAACAGTAGAATAACGCTAACTGTAATCAGCATTTTTATTTATTGTTTTCCAATTAACTATTTCATTGCTTGGCTTAATGTTTGGTAATTGAAAACGATAAATTTAAGACCCTATTATGAAAATGTTGAAGCTGCTTAAGTTTAATCTAAGGGTAGATCCAGACTTATTATTAATTCAACTACTTGAAATGTTTTCTCGAAGATCACGCTTCTCAGACAAAATGTCTTTAATTGGACATTTGGGAGTCTTTCAGGGGACTTGTTTACTGTTCAGCTCTGTAAAACAATAACTTTGACATGCAGCTTATGTTTCCTAATTCAGGACCTTAAATGAGTCTCAAGGCTGAGCTAGAACAACGGGGGAATGTCAAGCTATCATGTACTTGTTTGTAAGTAATTTGTTTGATTTTATTATGAGCACAAGAGGAAATCATTTCTGCTCTGCAAAATGTCACAAATTCCCACTGACATTAATCAACCAACCATGGCACCATGTCCTATTATATGTTTCCTTCCCTTTACAAGGTAAACAATTAGGTAATGCTGCTGATGTAATAAATGGAAAATACAGAAAAGATTAGTTAAAAATAAAGGTGGTTTTTCAATTACAGTGATAAAACACTATGTTTTTGAGAAAAGCTTTGCACCAAAATGTTACCCCCCAAAATAATTGGGAAGCCCTCTGAAGTGTAAAAAGAATAAATACTTATATCTAAATTAATAGTGCAAAGAAAATATTTTAAAAATGCAACGTAAAAAGGGTTTTGGAGCTGAGGATGTATCTTCCTCAAATTTTTTTGTTTTTTAATAATCATCTTTGATATAGCCTCCATTGTTTTCAGTGGGTGACAGGTTTGGATTGCAGACAAAACCTTAAACCAGACGTCCCTCTACTTTGATGTAGATGACCCTCTACCTGAGATGTGGTATCTTTGATTTCTAAACATTTTTTTTTCCTTTTTTGAACCACATGAATGTTCAATCATCCAGTTTTTAAATTAGCTTAGTTGTTATTTATCTCCCATATCCTTGCATTATGTGTGGTTTGCATTCCTTGATACAGTTATGAACTGTGTTGACTGGCAATGGTTTTGAGAGGTATTCATGAGCTACTGCAGGGATTTCCACAACATAACACGTCCATGCCGGCTAAAGGTTCAAAGGTCATCACTGGTTTTCCTGAATTGTCCATGGATTTCTGTTGATTCTCATATTTTTAGAGTTATGTACGGTGGATTACATCTGCAAATTTTCTGGATTTTTATGAAAACAAATGTGATTCTTCATATAATTATTTCCTCATACAGTCTTTCACAAAGTGACAAACATATTTATTGAAAGACTTAGCACCTGGTACAATGTACAATCATGACAGTGGTCCAACACTGACTTAGTAGTTTTCTACATTTATTATTATTTTGCTTAATTGTTTTATATTAGAATTTGCATTTCATTTGCAGACATGTTGTTACCCGCTTTATGTCTTAGACAGATGTTGCTAGCATTAAACAGCAAGAAGATATATGTTTCCCTGTACCCAAGGCAAATTTAGGGGGAAAAAAACAATAGCTGAAATTCAAAACACCAATCACAAGGATATCAACTGAAGTGAAAAGACTTCCCCTTTTCTCAACTAGAAATATGTATAAGAAATTGAGGCATAGGTCAGCGAAGCACTGCGAACTTGGTGATAGCATTGCTTGGTTTTTATTGAAGTTGCTGTCATGGCTGCATGTTTGATCCACACCAATAATTTCTGCTGCATTGCCTGCCTGTACTATCATATTCAACACAGCATGCCTCTGGTAATGTTCATAAATACTCTTAGTTTTGTGTGCTCTAAGGTTGATGTAATTCATGATGGAACTACAGAGCAACATAAGTTCCCTGGACAACTATAAATTACCACGGTCAATGGCCATCATATGAGATAAGATGTTTTTTCAATGTATGTGACATGTTATGCCTTTAAACTAAAGCGAAAAGTGTATCGCAGCTTATATAAGGTCAATTCGATAACCAATAAGCATTTTTACTTTGTATTGTGTTAAGAACAGCCTCCTTTGAGCTTACCCCACAAATTAAAAATAGACACTATACTTAAACTCTATCAGACATACAACTACACTGGTGTGGATGCTCCAGTCAATTAAAATTTAACTGAAATTAATCATGTTCCACAAAGACTAAATTCCTGATGTTAAGATAGCTTGTCAGGATAAGATTTTCACTACAATACTTTCAAAATATCAATGAAAAAACTGGAAGACAAATTGTATCAACCAGTTTCAGATTAAGAGAAAAGAACAACCTGCATTCAGTAATCAGCTTCGATCCAAACACATTATCATATATGTATTATGTAGATAATATCACTACATAATTGTTGCGATATCACAACAATGAAGTGCTGTTAATGTTATATGTGGTTGTCAGTATTGGTATATTTGGGGGGTCATACTGATAACAGAACTATTAATAACATGGTACCCTAAGCAGCTGATGTAAATAAAGGTCTCAGTCTATACTTGACAAAAATGGTAATTAAAGGGTAGAAAAGTCAAATATAATAAGTAGTTTTAGCACTATTTCAATTACAAATAAGACTTAACTGATTTGTAAGTTAAAGCATTCTGCTCTTATTTACATTTTACATAAATTTTAAAGGAAGAACCAAACTTGGCTCTGTATTACACCATGTATCATGTTGTGCAATGACCCATGTCTTAGAGCATACAGCTGTGTTGTCAGCAGTTATTACCACGTCTTTCCCTCATACACTGGGTATGTTCTACAACACCAGCATCAATGTTTACTGAATTCAGTGGACACTCATATTTGTCTCTAAAACCTTCACATCAATTCTTTTCTTCTAAATGAACATTTTTGTCATGTAGCCATCTTTTAAGAATCAGAAAATATGGGATTTGTGTCTTTGGGTTGTACAAAGGTGTTAAAAGCCAGATGGATGTATTTCATCTTTGCTGTTCACGTCGAAATCCCTGTTAATTTTTATATCCCTCTATACCTTAGCCAAAAAAATAAGTAAAAATGAATACAACATAGAGTTCCCCACCACACCCACCTTTTTGCGCTATTCTGCTGTCCTCCAAGCCACTTGTCACGAACTGCCGCTAAGAGAGATCATCTCTGGGTGTGAAGAAACACAATCTGCTTAACTAAATACCCTGGTACTGGAAAGCAATTCAGTCACCACAATGGCAGAAGCGAATGTTCGTGAGTCTCACAATGAGTAATCCCCTCCACCGACAACCTCCCCTTTTCTTCTCCTTCTTCTCCCCTTTTCTTTCCTCCTCAAACTTCCTGGGGAAGAACAAACACTGGCTCTATTGTGTGAGACTCACATCTGAACACTGCAGAACACTCAGGGCCTTCATGGCCATGCAAATGGTCACAGTCCAGACATACAAATGGATTTTTATCTGTTTTTTTCCCTCCTAGTTTTGTGAACAATCCTGTGTTTATTAGAGTTTAGTTTGAGCACAGAGCAGATGGTAATCCATCCACTGTAAGGTCACCATTTCTGCAAGTGATAGGGATGGCAACAGTCTGTTTTTTGACATTCAAGCGGATGGAGCATGCTGTTCCTTCATGTGCCCTCCTGGTATCCTCACATATAAAAAGTGACCTCTTATGACACAGAGTTAGGAAATTAATCCACAGATTGTGTGTCCCCCTCCTTCTCTTCGCTGTAACCATAATCAGGGCTAAAGCAAGAAATTAGATAACTATCCCTTACTTTAGCCCTTCAGTTTCTGTTTGGAGGACGACATTAAACCATACTTTGTTAGATCATTTGTCTTATCCATCCATCCATCCATTCGTCTTCTACCGTTTATTGAAGTACAGGTGGCAGGGCCAAGAGTCTGAGCAAATGTAAACGTAAATAGGTTATACGTGTTGTTAATTTGGCGGATATTTTTGGCAAGCTGGAGAATTGCGGTCGAATGGTGGTCTGTCACTACTGGTAAGTGCAAAATGTCAGTGTTCCATTTGGGTCAACACTTACCTACGAAAGTGTGCACTACAGAAGCAAGTGGTCAGTGCGCACTACGTTCCAGTGCGCTTACTTATTGAGATACACTCAAATACTAGAATAAACATGACGCTTGAGCTGGTAACACAAGTTTAAGCCTGCCTGCTTTTTATGGCTCTACAGGTACGTAAAATACTGTTACAGCGACTCAGACTGGGTTCACGTGTTTCTATGTGAACCCATTTTATGTAAAGTTGGCCAGATTTATGGATAATAAAATAGCTCAGAGAATGAGGGGCAATGTTGTTTTGTAGCGTGTATTAGCGTTAGAACTCACGTAGTATGTAGCATTAGCAACCACTGTTTATTTTCACGTGAGCTCGAACTGTCCAATACAGTAGTGCAAAGAGAATACTTTTCAGGTTGCTGACAAGGTTTAAAAGTGTTTTCCTTTGTGTATATAAGCAGAACCACAAAGTATTAAGTTAATTGACTGTTATGAGGAAGTACCGTGAATGTTTTAGCAGCATTAATGTTGTTAATGGTAGATGACGGATACAGTTTTACAGGAGAAAAAAAACCTTACAGTTTCACTTTTCCCTTTCACATGTTAACTGTTTTCCATTCTTCATGTATTAGTGTGTCGGCTATGTAGATTTGTGTTACTATTGACAGCAGAATGATGGTATTTGTCATTGTCAGTAAGAAATATCTTAGGTAATACTGTGGAAGTTGAAAATGTATTCATTGTTATGGTGAAGATTCTTCCTGTTCTCAAAAGACATGTCCCAATAAAGTTAATTTTGGGAAATGTGTTTATAAATCAGTCACAAGACTAGAATAAACAGGGTGTTTGAGCTGGACATGCAAGTCTGCTTTTTATTGCTCCATAGCTTCCATAAACTGTGTAGCCAACAGCTACCGACCCTATAGTTGGAAGTTTGATTTCCTTTACATTTAATGTTTACTTTGTCTCTGAGGGGTTTAAATTATTTCCAAATAAATAGAATCATTTCACCTTTTAAAAAAAAAAGGGTTCTATAACATGTGGCCCCTTTTAGATAATGCCAGATGTCCAACTATTGTTGACATGATACGGTCATTTTGCTGTGAAGCATAAACCCATCAATGCTAGAATTTACAACATTTACAACTGTGTCAGGGAGCCTGGTTTTACTGCTCAGATTTTAAGAGGCTGCAAAGATTGTCAGTGGTTTGAGCTGTGCGCAAATATACCCTTTTCTTACCCTCCACTTCAACCCTGCAGGTAATTGTGGTCACTCCAATTACCACAAGAAAAAGTTTGTCACTCTTGAGTAATTTTTGATTTGATGACCCAATTACCTTTTGGATAAAATACCACAAGACCCTTGGTTATGTGTTCCTCATAAACATGCTGACCTCAGAGGGCTAATTACAAACCTAAACAATGCTAATGGATTCCATCATTAGAGAGATCTAAGAGGGCCAAGCAAGCAGTGTCGGTGTAAATGTCCCCAAACTGACCATAACAGCATTCCCGCAGAGCTTTGTGACAGGGTGGAATTTGTTATTTCAGAGGTTGAGATTAGTTTTCTGTGTGAACTGCACTCCTATTCTGATTTCATATCAAACAGAGAAATGTCAGGACCTGGACTGTGACATTTAAAATTCCCATTGCAGACCTTGTCTAATTGAGCCTCCCTCGTTATAATGATAGAGTGTGAGCCGACCACTGAAAAAGAACATCAGAAATGAAAGCTGCGGTTTAGAATTATTTACATTTGTCTCTAGCGCTGAATCTATCTTTCAGTCTCCTGTGACATTTCGGTGGTGTCAAATAATGGGTCCAGAGTAATGGTCAGGATATTTGCAACAAGATAAAGGTGAGTCTAGTCATGCAGCATTCAACAGGATATCGTGCTCTATAAATAACGTAAGCCGTAAATGTGATATAGTACTTGCTTAGAATTAGTAATGAATAATACTGTGGCTATAGGCAGCTCTTGAGTGGTTCTCATCATACCTTTCTGGTAGATCCTTTTCAGTCAATGTTGGCAGTTTGACAACATCCTCTGAACACTTGTCTTCAAGTGTTACCCAGGGTTCTGTTCTGAGCCCGCTGCTGTTTGCTTTATAGGCCACATGCTTTCTCTGGGTCATTTGATAAGAACTTTCAAAGGCATATCTTATCACTGATATCCAGATTATATTCAGTTATATGTTTCTTTTAAAGGTAGGGTAGATGTTTTCGAGGAGCATTTTTTACTATATTGCTTAAAATCCCTTTCACACCCCTATTGGAGCAAATTAATTAAATGCTCTAACACAAAAAATTTTAAAAAAATTAGTCACCTATGGAACAGACAGGACTGAAAAAACACCATCCAATCATTTTAATTGACCCTTTCTAAAAGATTGGATGGTGATTTGTCCATCAAACTCAACTGCCATTTGACATCCCCCTCCCTGAAATCTATTTACTTATATCTTGTATTACCTGCTATCAATGAAGAAATCTTTCTTATAGCAGGAAGCACCAAGCTTTGACAATAGTCATAATTCTTCACAGTTTTCTCACTATTCTGCTCCTTTTAATACCTTTTAATATCAATTAGAGAAAAGAATATTTTCTTGTCAAGTACTGATATAAAGATGAAGAGATGACGTACTGAACTATTAAAGCACTGTCATGTTAGATGCAGATGTGCATTTTACAGCTTATGTACATATTGTTGGATTCTCTTTGAATAATTGGAGGAAGAATAAAGTATTTACATTCTACTCAGTCCGCTGTGTTGAATTTGATGAGGATGTCACATTAAAAATGCATGTTCTTTGGCCTTTGTCTTGGACACTTATGACAAATAAGGATGGTGCCTACGCTGCCTGAGGTGGATCTCTGTATTCGACAGGAAACATCAGTGTCTGCCTCCTCCACATGAGAGGAGTATTTTTCAACCGCCAGGCCTGATGGATGGAAAACAAATCCGGGGAGAGAAAAAAAGAGGAACTTACAAACATTATTATAGGAGAAAAATCCCAATTAAAAACAGGTGTTTAAATCATTTTCCTGAAAGAACTGAACTGATGCAAGCTTTGTGCATCACCATAAATCAATCAATCAATCAATCAATCTATCTATCTATCTATCTGGATGTGCACAACCAATTGATTAGTCAAATAAACACTCAAAGTTGACAGCTTTGACAATTTGACAAAGTCGACTGTTTAATGTTTGAATGACAGTTATGTCTTATTGGTTTGCCTCCTTGATCCATCTTTGTATTTGTCTGTCTATTCTGACTTTAGCATGAGGCTGCGGTTTGCCTGACCTGGC
>JBBBVU010000019.1:7703867-7720508 GCA_037177055.1 Atherinosoma microstoma
TTTTCTATAATCTTACTAAGAAAGGGGAGGTTTGATATCGGCCTGTAGCTGCTCATGAGGGATGGGTCTAAGTTGTTTTTTTTCAGTAGCGGCTTGATGACGGCTGTTTTTAGGGTCTGAGGGAAAACACCTGAAAGCAGGGACATGTTAACAATCTGTAAAATACCTGAAGCCATGCATCCTGAAATAGTCTTGAAAAACCCTGTTGGTGTTCACACTGACATATGTTAATCTCCAGATTAAGTTCTTTCCAATGATGTATTTGGCTTAGTAAAAGCCAAATTTCTTATCTATTCATTTTCTATTTGTTTTCATTTCATTCATAGAGACCATCAGAGAGCACATGGAAGACCTAGTACATAAATTAAGCTTTTTTTTCCTGCATTTTTTTGGAAAGTATATTGCAAAAGGAGTCAACTTTAGATTTATGATATCATCTATATGCTGCATGAAAAAAATGTGGAACTCCTCTTAAGGTTGGACAGCCGCTTATGTAATTCGAGAGGACTTTTTATTTTCTAATGTTAGCTGAATCTCCTCAGGGGAAGTTGTTGTTGGCCACTTCTTGTTTTTACTGTTGCAGAAAATATTGATGTTAACATATAATGTGGGGTCCTGTTTTGACTGTTGTAAGGCAAGGCAAGTTTATTAGTATAGCACATTTCATGTACAAGGTAATTTAAAGTGCTTTACATAAAACAATAGAATCATTACAGCAGGGTGCAGAAGAAGCATTTAAAAAGTACATTAAAAACCTTTTAAAATAAACAAAATAAATTAAATAAAAACTGAAAAACTAAAATAAGAGCATAAAATGCAAAAAATAAAAAGTTAATTTTCAGTTTTTTGATAAAAGGTGGAAAATAGACGTTTTTAACCCTGATTCAAAAGTGCTGAGAGTTTCAGCAGACCTGCAGGTTTCTGGGAGTTTGTTCCACATGTGAGGAGATTAAAAACTGAAAGCTTCCTCTCCGTGTTTAGTTCTGACTTGGAACAGAAAGTAGACTTGACCCTGATGACCTGAAGGATCTAGTTTGTTCATAACAAACCAGGAGTTCCTGAATGTATTTTGGCCGTAAGTGCTTTGTAAACTAACAGCAGGATTTTTAAGTCAATTTTTTGTCAAACAGGAAGCCAGTGTAAAGATCTAAGGACTAGTGTCATATGATCCACTTTCCTGGTCTTGGTGAGGACTCGAGCAGCAACATTCTGGACTGTATCGAGTCTTTTGATGAGAGTAGGAGAGAGAAAAGCACTGGACTAGTGGCTTATAGTTTTGTGTGAATGTCAGTCTGTTAGGAAAAAAACTCCCAATGAACCACAGACACTCAGATCAGTTAGAAGGCAAAAAGCTTTTTTACTTGCAAGGAATTCAACTTAGCCAGGAGACCGAAGTTGAACTGAAGTTTTAGTCAGAACAAACCCTATTTATACACACCCCCATCCTTAGATAACTTCAACATATACAATTGTGACTATGTTATCTTAAGTATACATCCCCCTTGAGGACCATATGTTTCAACCCCCAGGGTGAAGTGACCAGATAAGCAGGAAGGCCATAAAGTCCTTTACAGCTGCCATTTAGGACAGTAACATTAAACAACAAATTATATAAATTATTGTGCTTTGGTGATTACTTACCCTGTGTAGGTGTCTTGCATGTGAGCATATGTGTGCAATGCACACATAAGCTCACATGCATATGCATATGTGCATATGCATGTGCAAATGTGTGCATATGTGTGCATGCAGCCCAAATCATATACTGCACACTGTGCAGTATATGAGTTGGGCTGCATGGCCTGAGTGAGTGCATGACTCCTGACCTGACTTTTTGGCCAAGTCTAGCCCTGTCCTGTATCAATGCTGCTGATCAGTGATATGGATAAATAATAACTGTCCACTATACCATATGATGGGCTGATAACCACTTATAATATCCATTCAATTGAGTGAGAAGGTCTGAATCGGGAGCCCATTCAATGCGAGCGCCTCATTAGTTGTTCAGTGTCCGACTTCTTACATCTTGTTATTACCAAAATTAGCGGTAAATTGATAATAGCAGGATAAATTTATTTTTTCAGTGTGGTAAATGAAACCATCCAAGAGTCAGTGGGTTTCATTCAAATTGATCTGATGACGTAAAAATAGTGACACAAAAACATAATGTTATTAGAGAACAAAATTTCATACTATACCATAGTTAATTCAGTTAGATTATGATAAAGATATTAAAAACATTTTTTCTGCACTTTCTGTCTTTTTTGTTGTTTTTTGGAGCCAGAAAAGCCCTGCGGACAACACAACAGCCTTCAGTGACTTAGACATTGGTTGATTCACAATTTTGTTGGAGTTGTGTACAAATAAATGTGCACTGTTTTTCGTATAAATCATACAAACCATTTGTGAGAGCAGCCTGATCACAGACATGCAAAGCTCAAGCTTCAGGGTTCACATTCAGACTCCTCTGTGGTTAAATGCAGGCAAAATGAACACTTGGGCATGGTTGGGAATATTGAGGTTTTGGACTGAATTCAGATGCAATGTCCTCTAATGACTATATTTCCTGGATTAAACCTTTCCAGAGTCATTTCTAACCAAGCGCTGTCAGTGCTTAAAGAAGACCATTACAAAGTTAAATAGTGCTTCAGGCAATGGAGGCAGATCTGCATATTAATAGAAAATAGAATGTATTTCTTCAAAATGCACACTTTTAAATATAGTTGTTTACTAATATAATTTCTAGGAATTATAGCCGGTACATGATGCTTCACTTTGGGGAATATAAACACACCAGTGCCCTCCTTATGTATAACAACATCTATCAAAGTGTTTAGTTCTTCATAAAAATTTGTTGCTTTTGTCCAAATATATTTTTGGTTAGCACTCTTAAGACAAAGGATAACACATGAAATGAAGCTATTTGTTCAGTTAAAATTTTAAATAAGACACAAGGCTTTAAAAAAAAAATGATAAAGAGGCAAACTGATCTAAGTGAAAAGACAAACTTTCTCATTTAGGTCTACCAACTTAAATCAAGCTAATGAGATCAGTTCTGCTTCAAAGAAATATTTATAGACCTGAACTCCTGTTTGCTTAGTGGAAAATAAAGCATCTCTCGTTTTCTCTTTAAGGCCCATTTATGCTCCCTTAGGTATCTAAACAGGGACATCTGCTTCAAACGTTCTCATGTGTCACTGTCCTCATACTTCCATGCATTTTTTACATGGAAGTAAAAGACGCATGGAATTACAGAAGTGGTTTAACCTCCACTAGTGGGCAGTGCTGAGTTCAGAGTTAACTCCTGCGATCCGATGTAGTTACCAGATATACTTGGGCGGTCAGATCTGCTCAGTTTTATCGGTCAGATCATCAGTTTTAGACACGGCCTGTGGCAGTAATGCGCCGCTATAACATAGTTTCCAACCACCCAAAACGCTCTGAACGCTTGCATATCCTTACTTCAAAAGCTTGTGCAATTTCTACAGTTTTTGTCCTCGTCTTCATTCTTCTTCTGCATTTTTCCCTTCCTGTTCCTACTTCTTCTTTTTCTATGGTTTGTTTTATGCTCAGCACTGCCCCCGCGATTTCCGGTGGTATCGCTCCATCTTCTGCGTCGAGTGACAGATCCGAAAGGACCCTGAAAACGCAACAAATTACGAGCGTAACCGACGCAGGAGACGGACAAAACTGTCCATCCGTCTGCGTGTCCGTTTTCTGTGTCGGAAATAAATGGGCCTTTAGGCCTCGCCTCAGCTCTGTCCTTCTGCCATCCAAACTTCTTTTTCCACATCTCTACACCTTCATCATATAATCAATAACTTGAACTTTATACAGAGAAAAAGAAAATCAACATTGCATTTAAAAGTTGATGCATGATCGTAGATCTTTTTGTTGCGATTAAGATGAGCAAATCCTGCTGTTTTTTTTTATTTATTTAAAAAATCATTAAACATGTAGATTTGAGTTTTGGAGATTACTCTGTTTTCATCATCTACATTTTTTTTTGCCTTTTTGAGCATTTTTAAACATAAAAAAATTCAAGTGCAGATCATAAACTAGGTACTGGTGTTGTGTCTTAGATATGATTTCAGGTAATGAATGCAGATTCTTTGAAGGACCTGGGAGCCAAGGTAAAAACCCTAAGTAATCTTGGTCAGAACTTGACGATGAAAACATCCGGTTGGTTTGCAGTTTAGTGCAAAAGATTGCACTGAGTAAAGTGTTTAAACTAGATGACTTTTAAAAAAACAAACATATTTGTGCAGATCTGTTGGTGAAATAATTTATATCAGCCTTGCCCAAGGTGTTCCAGAAAAAGCACCAAAGAAGGATTTTAACATTTTAACTTGTGAAACTTGTCTGTGATTTTTGTATTGCACTCCACAAGACTGATTCCAGTGCTGCAACAACTGGGATTGTATTTCCTCTGAACCTGATGTCTACAAACCCTGATGCTTGCAATGACCAGGGAAAATTATCAAAGAAAGTATTTATTTGAAGTGTTTCACTTAGACCAAGCTGGTAGTCTTCTAATATGTATTATGTATTATTTCCTTAGAGTTTTGACAGTTTAAAAAACCTGCATTCACTTATAGCCAGTTGCTGATTTCATGATGATGAACTGCCAGCCACAATTCAACGCGAAGGAAGCATCAAAGGAGAAGACAGAGATGAAGATCATAAACTTTTTGCAAGATTAATTGCAGGACCTTGAAATGAGAGGTACAATATTGCATAACATTTTAAACATCCATCCGTCCATCCAATGCTTATTTCCACTTATTCCAATTCACGGTAGCAGGGGGCTGGAGCCTATCCCAACAAGTACAAATGGAAAAGAAGCTGAAATAACATTTGATGGTTAAATTGTTTTATGTACAGAGAGTGTATAACCTTGGATATTAGGGATTTAGAATCAAATAGGTTTTTGATCATTTTTATCATTTGATATTTTACACATTGCAGATGGTGAAAGAGACTGAGCAGGTGAAAAGATGGATTTTTTTCTAAGTAGGCTACATCATTTTATATGTCATGTCTTTACATGCTAAATTTGGACTGTAGTATACTTGAAACCACAGTTTATAAATAATCTATTATACCTCATATTTACCCGTTCTACAATCACAGCTTGTTATCAAGGTATGGCAGATTCACTGTCTCTGCTTTTGGCATGAAAAACTTTCAGCAAAACACCCTAGGAAATCATAAGCAATTTGCAATGTTTTTTCATTGTCTACAGCTCTATCTACACATTGTCAAAAACAGTACAGCTTAATTAAAAAGAACCCAGTAATCAACCTCATTAAGGCCGTGAATTTAGGCAAGTCAACTCAGGCATCTGATTTAATTAATAGCCTTTACAAAGCTGCTTAGTACCACTGAAAAGTGAATCTCAAATTTTCATATTCATGAAAACAAAACAACAACAACAACACCAAAAAACTAAATGTTCACTTTGTTTCTCTTTAATGCACAAAAACAAATACATTTATTATTCCCCATCTCTTTTTTTGGCACTATTTTCTGTTCTGAATAGTAGACACACAGGATGTAAGGCACATGTGTAAGTTGTGTCCATAATGTTATTAGAAAGAAGTGACTTTATTTAAGGTTATTTTTGTTTTTCTATGCTACAAAAAGAGAATATAACAGTATCAACATGGTGCTGTTTCCAGCTGTGATAATTAAAACCGAAACTACAAAATAATGATAATGAATAAATAAATCTCTTGGATCTGTGCACGACGATGCAGCCTAGGCCAAGAGGTCAAACACAGACCCACGGAGCTTTCAACACTGAGCACATCATCAGAGGACAAGTTAATGAAAAAATTTATATCAATCGATACGGTGCTCACGGTTCGGTACGCATCTGTATTGAACGATTCAATACAAATACATGTATTGTTGCACCGCTATACAATATATGTATAAATAATTGCACTATACAAAAGTATTTATTCAAACCGTTAGCCTTAAGTAGCAAAAGATGAAAACTGATTAAATATTCATTTGATTTAAAAAATATATATACAGCATGTTTTTCATTTATTATTGGATTTAATTGTGAAGTGGATTTATTCAGTTTTGCAGAACAATATCTGTCTGAAATCTCTCAACTTTATAGTAGATTATATAGTAAGTTAAACAAAAATTATATTACTGTCCAATCTGTACAATTTAAATACCTTCTATATATTTGACTCAGAGTATCCCACAATGAACTGTGACCAGTGGCGTAAACCAATAAATACGTACCATAATGCAATAGGCTAATTGAAAAAAAGCCAATGAGTTAATCAATCAGTTAATGCAGCATTAGATTCAACAGCTCTCAGTCAAAGCTTCATGTGTGAGAAGGCAAATGAGCAGGAATAAATGTGTCATATGTTAATTTGCTTCACACACCAGAATGAAACATAATTTTAATTCAATTGAACTTTTCTAACCTACAGTGGAACAGTTGAACTCCTGTCTGAAATTTTCAATTTCACCCCAAAGCAATCTGGCATACCAAACAGATTTTGGCACTGGTCATTAAGGAATGAAAAAAATAATTGGGGACATTTTTAATAATTTGTGTCTTCCCTGATGCTCACTCTGCTACTTCATAAATACATGATTTTCCATATTATTATTTTTTATTATCTACACTTAAATACTTCTTCAACGTGAGCATAAAGGGATTCTGCTCTGGTGGGTCAATAATGCAACAACATAATACAATGCCTGCAGCAAACTGGACAAAGCCTCATGGCTAGTTGTTAAAACTAAACAAAAGCTGTTTCCACAAGCAAAGCATTATTTATTTAGATCTGAATTTTAGAATTGGAGAATTTACACCTAGCAGGGGGAGGAGCACAGAGAAATGTGTGGCTGCTTTTTTGCCGCAAGGCTGAAGTATTGGTTAATTTATTTGTCCAGTTGCCTTCAGGTTATATTTCTGTTTAGTGTGGTGCCATCTGACCCACTGGACAAGGACCCTCCTTGTGTTCCAGGTGACACTGATTTGCATATTAAACTCTTGGAACACGAACAAGCAGAAAACAGGTTAAGAGTAGAGATGCTGTACATGTTTCAGCACTAAATGCATGTATATAATGTATAATGCATGTGCATGTGCATCTACCATGTGCACTGTGGCTTTGTAGTGGAAAGCTGGCTTGTAGCACTGGCTCTTTGTTCATATACTTATCTTTGTTGCACAAATCAACCAGAAAATGTTCCTGTATTAGAGCTGGGTCCAAATCCAGTCCTCAAGGGCCACTGTCCTGCAGGTTTTAGATCTTTCTTTACTCTTACACACCTGATTCAAAGGAAATGGATCTTCTTAACAGCTTGACTTCAAGTTCCCCACAAGCTTGCTCAGGACTCAATCATCTGAGCCATATAAGCAAGGAATGATCCTAAACACTTAGGGCAGTGGCACATTGTGTTGAATATTGTTCAAAACAAAACTTGGACACATAAAAAAACTCTCCATTATGTCTTAACACAATGTTGAAGTTCAGTGCTTAGTCTATTTCAGAACTCAGTCCTGCAGCTGTTTCTCTTTTTTCTTCTGTTTTTTAGGTTGTTTATGAATGGTTTCACAACCTTAGAGGACAGCTTGCATTGGCACCATCAGTTAAAAACATGCAGCTATGAAGACCATCATAAACTGATAGACTGACGGTAGAAAGATGAAGATTTATCTTATTTTTTTTTCCTGTTTGTCAGGTTAAGGTTAAGCTAGTACTTTATAGTTTATCTTGTTGGAAATGAATAGTTTGACTTTCACATTTAGTTTAATGAAACCGAGATGCCATGACGAATAAAACATTTATAGATGATCGGTTCAGTCTTTGTCCACAACAAAAGAGGACTGGACACTAAAGACCAAACATTTCCTATTATATGTTTTATCAGGTTTGATCAGTGTAGTGCAAGTTCTTGAGGTGTCAGAGTTGGTACAAACATTCAGAAAAAAAAGTTTTGAATCTCTCTTTCCTGCATTGAAGAGAGGGGACCCATCCACTGCCAAATCTTGGTCTGTCAAGGTGTTATGAAGTGGATGATCTGAGAAAGCCCCATACCATCTTCAATGTCCATCCTTTCTCCACATCCCTCAGTGAATCCATCAGGGAAACCTGACTGAAGTTTCGTGTAATTTATTAAAAGTTCCTCAGGATTTTCAACCTGAATTGTGGCAGCGACTTCATGGATAACTTCGCTTGGGACTGTAGCAGTTGTAAATATTAGCATTTTTATTTGGGTGTAATAAAACTTTAACTTTTAAAATTGGATCTTCTAATGAAGCTTTAGTGTAACTTTGACAAAACAAATGGGGTTTAGGTGGAATGCTGATTCAGTAATTGCAGTGTTGTCGTCCAGTAGGTGATAAAGGGTCTGGACGACCTGCTGGTCCAGAAATGCTGTTGCAGTTTTATAGTTGTCCAGCATTACAAAAACCTTAGGGGTCTAGAAATGCAGGCCCAGAACTGCAGGTCAGAATCTGAGGCACTGTGTCTGTGGAGACGTACTCCTGCGATGAGGTGGAGTTGCTGGCCCTGGGGGGTGTCCAGTCTGCTACGTCGGGGTGAGGTGTTGTGGGGGGTTTGGGGGTTGTGGTGGGGGGGGTTGAATTCGGGGCATTGTTGTCCTCTTGTCCGCGGGTTGTCTCCCTTTGGGTATGGTGGGAGGGAGAGAAGGGGGCGTGTGAGAGCGAGTGTGCGAATCTGGCTGTAGATCAAAGGTGAGAGACTGGAGGGGTGATGGTGGGGGGAGGTGGGCTGAAGGGAAGACTTTTTGATGGGATGGTGCAGGCTGTGAGTGAGGGGTTATGGTGGAGTGATGGAGGTAAGTGAAAAAGTGAGTCAGGAAGAAAGCTTGGTGCTTTCAATGACACAAGGCAAAGAGGATGATGAAAAAAAACTATTATATGCCCACCTTCGGTATTTGCTCTAATCCAACTCAATTGAACACTTGTATTGATCAGGTTGGTGATGTATGTGATAGAATAACCAATACAACTATGCTGGTTCACCTTCAACAACTCCTGGTTGAGGAATAGGATGTCAACAGCAAATGTGATCAGCTCAAGGAGGATGCGCCAAGCTGTTGTGTATATATATATATAAAATAATAGTGTAAAAAGGACAATATCTGCTGTCTTTTCCTTTTTACTGTGGAAGGGTTCAATCATCCAGTGCACCAAGCAAGTCAAAACAAATGTGAATACCAACAGGAGAATATTGTTTGGATTTTGGCACATATCTTGGGGTCACTACCCACATGTTTAAAGATGACTAATGAGGCTTTTCAACAATATATAACACTAATTGGTATGATTAAAGAGGAGAAATAATCGATCAAATACAATTCTTTTATGTTGAAAATATAATGGTAATCCTTCCAGCCATCGATGAGAAACCAAAGGTGTAGGTAAATAATATATGAAAGCATACATACATTTAAAACTCAGAACAAATATGTTGCTGAGAGACTCTGGTCTTACTGCTCAACACACAGCTTGTTAACCTTGCCTTGACCTGTCAATAAAACCCAAAAACACCTTCCTCACTGATGCACATGACCTTTCAAAAGCCTGTACTTTTGTGTGACATTTCATTTAGCATCCACTCACTGTATTAGTTTTGGTCTATAGCCACATCATACTCCACCTATGTTCCATGGCTAATTCTTCTCACACATTTATCACACCTATTGATTAAAGGGTGTTTTCAAACCTGGTTGCTATTGGTTCTTCCCTCCTAAATCAATGTTCTCACCTCAACAGGACACTGAGGTGACAGTGGTAACACAACCCAGTCAATTGCCACCCCCCTCCCGCTTCTTGGCCAGCCATCACCTCACTGGACCTGCTACAGGCTTTTGGGTGTAAAGAAAGATGTGAACATTAAAATAAAGCCACAAGACTGGGACTACATTACAGACAGGCTGTTTTAATTACATATCCACAAATAATAAGCTTGAGATCCCACAACGCGTTTAGCTATTTTCTCAGCTATCAGTTTTGTCTAACCTTGAGACACTCTAATTATACACTCTGCAGATGAAAAGGCCTGGTGGCGTAATGTGGCTTCTGAAAATGTGGGTCATGAGGGTTTTGCGTTCTTTTCTTTAATCTAAAGTATATATAAGGGAGACAGGAGCTGGACACGACAGAGCTCTACATCACCCAGTAGGGTGCCTGTCTGCTGTAGCCACAGGGTCCAGTTGGGTGATTTATACCACAATACCAGTGGCTGTGATGGTAATATATTACAGGTAATTGAAAAGAAAATTGAATTAGGTCAACAGAGGCAGTGACAGTCACTGAATGTCCCACAAAAGCTTTACAAGCACAACATCATTCTGCTGCACTGGCTCCATTAAGTATCTAGCTACTCATTGTAATATCAGGTGACTAGATAATTGTTGCCATATTTCATTTAGACATAACACACCTTGAAACTGTAGCTCAAGCTATTGTGATACACATACAACAGCACTGATAAGGTTTTATACAAGTTGTTTAGTTGTATAATGTGAGATAAGACCTTATCTCTGTAGTCTTCCTCTGCTGCTGTGTGGAGGATCACACAACATGCATGAGCGATTGGCTTACTTCAGGGCCAGAGGGAGGCCAGGGGTGGCCCTCACTTAAATCTATTAGGCCACCACTGCAACAGCTCCCATGCAGCACTTCTGGACCAGAGTCTTCCTTTACAGTCATCTATTTACATCTCTTTTAAGAAAATAACACAACTATAAAAACCCATAAAATAAACATACACTCACAAATTGACCGCAAACAAAATGCAAAACAAACTGAAAAAAGCATAAAAGAATCTCAAAAAGACACTAGATAAAAGACACTGAACTATTACAAAGAGATTTAAAACAACTACATTACTGACCACAAGTCTTAAGTCATACATCATTTATTTACATTCTTATCAGTAAAAAAGAAACAGGCTAAGTGCAGTTACTTATTCAAGCAAACTGAAAAGGTAAAAATACTAAAACCCCCAAAAAATAGATTTTGTACAATTCAGGAATAATTCCCCAGGCTTTTGAAGGACAATCTCAAGCTCTTCTTTGGATGTTGGGTGCCTTTTATTCTCTTTTCTCTCAAGATGACCCCACACTGCTTCTGTACTTGAGATCTGGGCTCTAGGGTCCAACCCATGGCTAGTAATGTTACATTGTGTGTTTCTCCATCAAAGTGTAATACTTTGGCAGTGTGTTTGGGATCACAGTCATGCTGAAAAATAATGCAATTGCCAATCAGATACTTTCCAGATAGCATTATATGGTGGACCCTGTGTCAGGTCTTTGTTTGATATTTTTCTATTCCTTAAGAACATTAATTTCAGATATTGTTCATCTTCTGTACATAGAATGTTTGTTGTAGGACTGCAACTTCTTCTTTTATCCTCCACTTCTCCAGCTTCCTCAATTTTTAAGGACTACAGGGCACACTGTGCCAAAATATACCAAGGTTCTGGTTGAAAAACAGACATAAAGCAACCAAAAAAGATGTTTTAGAGGCACAGAATGGCTAAAGCCTCAAAGAGATACAGAATAACTGTAAAGAGGCACAAGATGACCAAAAAGGAACACACACACAAAAACAAACCAACCCATTAGAAAAATAAATAAATACTATGACAGTGTACAAAATGGCTATAAAGAAAAGATACACTACTAGTAAAAAAGTTTGGACATATTTTCTCAATTAATCTCATACAAAAAGAAAGCTAAAGTAATGCAGACACATTTTATATGAATTTACTGGAAAATGATTATTGCCAAGAACCAGGCCAAGTTCCATCAGTAGTGTGGAGGGTGTATGTGAATCATGGGGGAGACATATGCTAGACTGGAGTTAAGTGAGCTCCTGTTTCCAGCCTTACATATTAATCTAATGCTTAACAAGAATAAAACACCACCCAGAACGTCTGTGGGAAAATTGGAAGAGTGAGCCATTATTCATGCTAACCACCAGTAATGGTAAACAATGCGATTTATATCTAGCAAACTTAATAATCTGGAGTTGGCTTGTTTATTCAAATCAAGCAGTTTTGTTGAGGCATGAAACAGTGCAGTACAACTGTAGCGGCAAATAAAATGATGGAAAAAAATTCTGTCCGACTGTAAAGCACACAAGCCAATTTTGCAGTTTACTTATTGTGATGTCACAACTTGTTTACAACATTTTAATCTCCCACTATCACAACCAGGTGATGCCTTATATTTAAAATGAGCTTTTTTTTTTTTTTATTAAACCTGAAATACTAGACAGAGTCCTATGAATGGAAAAAAAAAAACTTTATTTGCCCAGAGACCATGGCCTTCACAGTCATGTCTTATTAGGGGACTCAGTCACAGACTGAGACTGCTTAGGTTAACGCGAATAAAGTTTCCATGACTTCAGTACCCTTCAATAAAGATTTCCTCTGTGTGAAATGAAAGTATGGTGTGACTGGTGTCTACACCTGCTACTCAGTCATTGTAAGAATAGTTGTATCAACAGTTTGCGTGAGAGCAATAGGCTCAAATCTGAAATCATAAGAGTGGTTTTTAGATCAGTCAAATATAAGTCTGCAGCTGCCAGAGTAGCAAGCAAAAGGGGAAATGAAAATATAATATGCATTGCATTCATTCACACAGTTATTGCCTCACATGAGTAACATGGTAATATGAAATGTTCCACTAACAGCTGGGTCGCAGTCTTTTTGCCGCATGTTGAATATATTCATGATCTGGCCACAAGATGCTAATCTCTTCCTCTCTGATTCCTTCCATCCTCTGTGTCTTGTGTTGAGCAGCGGTGAGGCTGATCATCATGGACAGTTTTGTCTGAGGGGAAACAGCAGAGGAGACAGGAGTGACACAACTGTGGCCTCCTGCTGAGAAAAGAAAGGAAGTAAAGCAGTAGGAGAGGGCAGTGAGTAGATAAATAGACTAATCTAGTTTGCTACCTCAGCCAAATGTATTCCAAACCCTCCTCTGTACCTTTCTGTCCTAGCTCCAGGTGGATGATGCTAAAATGTTTGGGCAGGAAGGGACACAGCAGGAAGAGAGCTCGCTCACAAGTTCAAAACCATCCTATGGTCCTCACTAACACATCCCACTATTTTGTGGTATGCTTTTAAAACCGTCTCCCTGCTACCATAAAATCCATGTGGTTATTCAAATCCCAGTCTCCAGAAATGACTAATAATGTATTGATAGTAATATATAGCCCATATAAATTGAAATTGAGAGATCTTGTCTCATCGGGCCAGGAACCAAAAGTACAGATCAATTTAAAATGGCAAATGACTGAGCTCCCTGAGCCCCTTTCTAAGAAGTGAGTAATAGATCTCTGATCGTAGGCTATTACAGTCTGGTCAGCCTGCAACCAAGATGCCTGTGGAATACAGAGAGCACTCCTTGACTTTTACATCAAAAAGATGCCTCAGAAAAAGTCTTCGGTGCCTTGGGCACCAGGGATCGCTCAGGCTGTGCCACAGGAGTCATCTTTGGTTTCATCTTTCTCACTGGTCTTTATTATAAGTCGCAGGATTCTAATTTACAGAGATGTACTAAGCTCACTGATGCTAATCACACATGCTGGTTACAAACAGCAGTGAAAATATAAAGCAGTCAAAGCAGGCTGTGGTGACTTCAGAGACTAATGATGGGTCGAGCATTCTTGTTTTTACTTAGAGAGAATTTTTGATATGAATGAGCGGTGAGGTATTTTGAGTTCATCGGACTTGTTTAAGCCCTTTTCCTGTTTAAAGGCAGATTCATGGCTCTGAAGAGGCTTAAATCAAGCTTTGCTTCTGCTCATTTGGCTTTAAAAAGTGTCTCTTTGTTAACGGAATGTTACACACAAATTTAGTTTCAAGAGAACTGCTAAAAATTGTGAAAAAAAACGAAGATAAAAACTTTATTAACATGTTCATCTATTCTTATAAGGACACAAAGGATGAGTACATTGAGATGAACAGTTTTATGTATTTATTTTTCAGAGGAGGAAGAAGAAAAAGAAAGAAAGAAGCTCTAATGATGACAAAACATTTAGGATTTATGTTTCTTTCATGTCTTCCATGTCAAAGCTTCCTCTTTATTGCACCACACTGAATTGATGTTTTCATCTGCTGCTCTTTTCTTTTCCTTCTGATAATTTATGTTTGTTTGCTTTGCTCTCTGTCACAGTTGGATTTTTATCATAACAGCAACTTAGTCAATTAATGAAGAATTTAAAAAAGTATATAAGGGTTATATTTTGATACAATTTGGTTGTGATTTCCAGAACTGCCATACAGTGGTGCAATCAATCAAACAGAAAAGGAGTACAAGAAGATTAATGGAGACATTTATAATGTATGATGAAGGAATAAATCAGCATTTATAAATTATCTTCTTGAATGTAGAGTACTTGTCAAAAGTTTGGACACATTTTCACATTACACAAGCTAAGCCAACTATAAAGCACTGTACAACAGCGGCTACTTGACAAAGTGCTGAAGTGCTGAGTAATCTGGGGTAGTGTATATTTTCTAATTAACATAATTGCAATTTGGTTCTTGTAACCTTATTCTTTTAGTGAAAATTCAAATGTAATATGTCATGTAAATGATCAAATGTAGTAGACAATGTGAAGCATAATGACTAGTTTAAACAGTAATGGTGATCATTATTATCATGATTAAGATATTGAGGTTATGCCCTGGTCCCCTGGTTAATAACACTGCTGACCATCCTTCACTCACCAGGAATTTTAATTCTTCAGATGCACACACTTTCCCCGTGGAGCGCCCCACATCTTAGAAGGATGCAGGAAGTGTTTGGACACTGCAGGTGGACATTTTCTTTGCAAACCATAGAAGATATGTAAAGAGAAAATAAAATTAATTCTCATTAGATGTGCTTAAGTGACCAGACCGTAGGTTCACTCTTCAAGTTTGGGAGCAATTAATTGGTCATTTGTAAATAAAACTGCTTTTATATGATTTAAGTCTCACCATGTGATTATCACTAACTGGATTGTACTAACAAATAAAAAGAACAGGTTTCTATATTATTATTATTTATTTTCATTTATTCATTTTAGCTTGTATTTGTCATTTTTCCTTGTCTCTGTCTATAGCTATGTCCCAATACAGGGTCTACGCTTCGAAGTGCACAGACTACGTAGGCTGTCTCCTCAGGCTGTGTGTGCACCCTGTCCAAGAAACATCAACTTCAATGAAAAATAATTCTGGTGTAATTAAATTAATTTGTTGCCATTAAGAAGGCCACAAGCCAGCACTATTAGCCATCCCAGCTTGTCTGCCTATGATGGCAAATTTAACTGAACTTCATTTTATTATTATAACCTATTTTACCTCAAAGAAATTACCTAAAAAGTCTAGTGGTCTATGCTGCTCTCCTACTGCGTTTCTAGATGCTTGCACAACTATACAGCTAGCTAACAATTCTTCTAAGTGTAGTTTCTACCTCCTGAGAGGAAGTTCAGATCCTTTAATGTCTGCAGCCAACTGCTGGAGATCTTCTTCCAGTCTGTGGTGTCCAGTGCCATCATGGATGCTGTGGCGTGCTGGGGAAGACCACCATCAGCTCCAGGGATGCCAGCAGGTCAACAAACTGATCCATAATGCTGGCACGATCATCTGACACAACTTGGAGACACCGGAGACAGGAGGTCTCTGTAAAAACTGGTCTCCATCATGGATAACTCATCCTATCCATTACACAACATCATGGGGAGACAGTGGAGCTCTTTGTCTAACAGACTGCTGCAGCTCTGCAGTCATAAAGAGGTTTAGGAAATCATTCCATCCTTTCACAATAACTCCTCCATATGTGAGAGGTGATCATCATCTCTGCACTGAAGCCAGATAACTCAGTCAGTCTGTATATATAGCTATGTTATTGTATTTATTCTATTTTATTTATTGTGTTCTGTGCTTTTCTTGTACATATTGTGTTTACTGAGTTTATTTTCATCTGTTTAAATTTTTTCTCATATATCTGTTCATTTATATTAATCTGACTGCTGCTGCAGTAACAAGATATTTCCCCCACAGTGTTAATAATCTATCTATCTATCAATCTATATATCTATCTATGTAGGTTATTGTAAATATTTTTTCATTTTTTCAGCAAAAAATATATGGTACATATTATTTATCAAAATAAAACATTTCTTACATGAAATTATTAATTATATTTATTTCTTATCTACAATTTTATCAAAGAGAGAGAACAGCCTGTCCTCTCCTCTGCCTCTCTCTGCAGCCTCATGTCTTTATGAGGTCTACAAGTTCATCAGAAGCGCGCCTCTTCCTTTAGTTTAGGTAATTAGGACAGGAGGGTTGCTGGACGGCCTCTGTCCCTACAGCTCGTGCACGAGGACAAACCAGGGCCAAGGTGCAGCAGTGGGTTTCCCTGCCACACCCTCTCCAGTCCCTGGGTACTTGCAATCCTCAGGTAAAAAGACAACACCTAGAAAAGCAGAAGTAATTATGGGGGCCAATGCTGCATGCAGCATTGAAGCCCACATATTACTATTGCTCGGCGTTTATTCCGGATTTTTATTATGGGGGCCAATGCTGCATGCAGCATTGAAGCCCACATATTACTATTGCTCGGCGT
>JBBBVU010000019.1:7737611-7759005 GCA_037177055.1 Atherinosoma microstoma
CGGTTTGAAAATCCCGCCACCTGTTACGTGTGAACTGGGAAAGTCCCTCCCCGCAGCTGCTCGGCTGCTCTTCAACCCCTCCCGGTCCGGAGCTTGTGTGTTTGCCCCGCCCACGTGCGCAGCTCGTGTGTATTCGGCTCCTCTGTGCTCGCCCCGCCCGTCCTGAGCTGACAGAGAGCAGCAGGAATGAAGAAGGCGACTGTGCACGTGAAGTGGTCTGTAGACGGCGGTGTAGTCAAAAAGCTGTAAGAATACAAAGTGTTTTCATGAAATTTCTGCAATTTCTGATGCAGTTAAGAATTGCCAGTTTATATAAATAGACAAATTGGTTTAAGCAGAGGTCACAAGGGAGGGAAACAAAAACTTGTTAGAAATGCTCATAAGTAGTGGAAGGCAAATCAAAGCTTTTATTGCAAGAGAAGATTTTCAGTAGATTTAGCAGGCTCTGGTGTGGTGATTCAGGCTGCATCCACGTTTGTACAAAATATGTCCTTTATGGAATAGTCGAAGCTGAAATACAACATGTTGACCACAATGGTCAAAGGTGTGTAACCAGAATTCAAAGTGCAGAATATCATAAAATTAGCCCCTCTTCAGCTGTTAAGCATGTGGATGGATTATGGTTTAGGAGTGTGTTGCAGCCAGCGACACAGGGTTAACTTCAGAGAAGAAATGATTCAGCTAAATGCCATTATAAACTCCTCAAAATACACAGAAATACAGTACATCCACAAAAGGTTGAAGTTGATGGCTTCATTATGGTCCTTAAAGTTTTCCCCCAACCTGAAAATCATTGAAAATTATTGGATTGATAAAAGAGGAGTGTCTGTAGCACATTACAGAATTGGAAGCCTTTTTGCAGAAAGGAAAACTGGGGAGTTTTTATCCAGACAGGAATAAAAAAACTCTTATACTACAAAGAGTATTCACAGGCCAGGGGGGTGTTACTGCTGCTGTTTTTGCATCAAGGACATTTTTTTTTTAAAACAATTGCATCACTGCACTAAACACGTAAATAGTGTATATTAAACCACTGATTGTGGTTTATGCCATAAGAAGCCCGGTGACTTCTTATGGCATAATGTGCCAAATCTTTGCTCACATTTCTATTAAAAAATAAAATACATGTTGCTTGTTGCTGGTCACAGTTTCTCCTCTTCTTGTTATTATGAGGATTTTCAAATAATCCCTTGGAAGGATATTTTCTTATTTAGCGAGCCATTTCAAACAGCTGCTGCCTTATTGTCATGACATTTCGAGGACATTCCGTTATTATTCAGACATATTTATTGTGACTTGTCTGATCTTACATTATTAAACTCTTTCTATCCATTCTGTGCTTGACACTATTTATCTTTACTGAACTTAGATATGAATAGAAAACAACTAACTTCTGTCCATCAGAAGACAATTAATAAAACCTTCAAATGTGAAAAACATGTTTTACATCTATGATCTTTAAATAATACAAATGTGTATGGAAATGTCAATAATATTTTACATTAAAAACAATTAAACGCAACAAAAAAACATTTATATTGATTGTCTGCACTCAATAAAAAAAACACAGCAAAACATCATTACAGGGTCCTTACAGTGTAAGGAACTGATGGTTTAATTGACTCTGCAACTGTGGCTTAACCCACTATTTATAGAGAGGGAAGGGAGAGAATGAATAGAAACTTCCACCATATAGCTTGTGAACCAGACTCAAAAACTCACTTTGACCAATAAAGAAACTGTTTCTTTGAACTCCAAAATAGAAAGTTAAAAGTGAAAGAGGTGTAGGCGGGTGAAATGGTGAAATACAGTGTCTTGATAACAAGGTCCATCATGTGTGTCAGGAGAAAACATCCAGATTGTGCTTCCATTTGGAGTTGATTTACAGAAAACTAGAAGGGAGGCTCATTGTAGAGCTGAGAATGTTTAAGAGTCATTTTTGACTAACATTTCTTTATCTTTGGCTTTCTGTCTTCCTAATTAATTATATCCAAGATCAACATAGAAAGGAGAGACTGAGGAAGATTGATGTTGCCTGCGTGGGTGTGTTTAGAAAGTATACAAGATACAACTTTTTGTCTTCATGAGTAGACATAAAGTGATGGCTAATGAATATTCAATTAAACCCAGCTTACAACTGCTGAGTGGCAAAAAAAAAAAAGAGCTCTCTCTCAATGATGGTGGACTATTTGGCTTGAAAACACTGAAAATGCATTTTAAATTCTGAAAAACTGTTTAGCAACAATCCAGAACGATGGTGGGCTTTTGTTTTTATAAAATTAATAGATAAGAGAGTCAAAGGGATTGCTGTAATTCAGTTTCAGAAACATGGACTACTTGTGTTTGTGCTCAGGATGTTAGATTTCTAGTGAAAACGATCACTACTGTACAATATTTGACAAACCAAGATATGATATTGACCATCTCTCATTTGTAGACTGTGGTTTAATATTTGATGGAAGAAAAATTGTGCCATGGCCTAAAGTGTTCACAAAAACATCAATGAGACAACTTGGGAAAAAGATCAGTCTCATTCTTTGTTTTATCAATTTTTTGTTTCTTTTTTTTTTTTGGCAAACAAAGTGCACTAAAATTTAAAGGAAACTTTAAAGATTTTCCAAAAACAGACAGAAACTGCATTTAGAAATGGTTTGACTTTTTGTTTTAGCTCAGTCAGATCAAATCTTGATCAACACTATATCAATATTTGAATCTTGATTAGCATGCTTACAGGTTTACTGCACTCCTTGTTTTCATGATAGAAGTTTCCTCAAAATCAATACAATAAAAGCATTTAATGTGAGTGCAGTTACCACAAAGATATATCCAGTCCATGTAGGAATTCATGAATCTCTTCCATAATCCCTATGCAGTCCAAATAAGATTATATAACGGTAACATCTCCACCAGGAGGAAACCAGGAGCTCAAACAATGCAAACAAGCTTTTCTCTAGCTCGCTGAGCTTCTCGCCCTGTCAGAAAGACTTAGCGTAGCAGAAGAACACCATAATCATCATTACTCTTTTGATCCCAAAATATAACTTAAAGTCTGACAAGGACTGACTGTTCAATAAAAAGATTTTCTTGCTCAGCTCTATTTATCACCGCATTGAAATTGCATTCCTGCTGTCAGCACTCTAAACAGTTGTACGGTAGATGCAGCACGTGTCACAGTTGGTGAGGAAGACACTAGGATACATTACAGTAATTGTTCAAATTGGGACAGCTGCTCACTCCTCATCGGAGGAGAGCATGTCACTTTTTTCCTGATAAAGATGTGCACTAAACGAGACAAACGTATGGCATTCCCTGAAGATGTACTGCCTTGGTATGATGGCCCAGCAGGCTCTTGGATGCTCTTTATCTCTCTCTGTATCCTGCCCATAAGGCAATCAACAGACTAATGTCCTTCTTTGCTGGAGACCATGTTCTATCTTGAATTAAAGTAATGTAGGAGGCATGTTTTTACATATATTGAAGTTAAATAACTAAAGTAACCTCAATTCTCAAAATGTTGCTATGGGGAGTTTGGGTAAATAAAGCCATTTTTTTTAATGCTGTGAAACAATACACAAACAAAGTGTATACCAGATTCAACTAATTGCACTAGTTGTGTATAGACTGACTAATAGGGATTGGAACTGGTAATAAACCAATGAATTCTGCCATAAATCAGCCTATAGTTACACTTACATGGACAAATATTTCATCTATCCGATTGAAATCAATCTGATCAGAGATTCCAGCTGACACTAGATAAAGTGATCCGATCAGATGTATTTTCATGATGGACAGATTTAATACGATCGTAACAGTTTTGACATGTGCAATGCTACTAGTTTGGAAGAGGGAGTTGTTGTTTTTTTTAATTTTGAACCTTTGGACCGTAGAAATGTTCAATAATCCATAGCTCTTTCATTTTCTAACAAAAATGTTTTATTGGAATGAGTATTTACATGGTTATTTTTTCCTGCTGATCCGAGAGTGAAAAGTTGAAACCACCCCTCTCGATGGAATTGAACATTTTTTCCGATCAAGGCTGATAAGATCAGCTGACATCTTTAGCCATATGACACATTTTTATTCTGATTGGACGTTCAATCGAATGTTGCAGATTCTTTCTATGCAAGATTCCCCACATTAGGATCAACATCACTGTTAAAAATAGAAATATCCAGTTATCCAGTTATGCCATAATTGTTTTGATAAATGTAATGATTCCAATGGCATTTTGTGTTGAATCACCATTTCAAATGTTCCTGGTTATTTTACATTCAGCTCAATAGCCAGCTTCTTTGATGATATAGATGCATTAGTGCCTATGGAACTCACATCTTGCACATCTTAAAGGAGCATAGCGCAAGTTCTAGCTTTTTTCCAGAAATCTGCCCCCTCTGGCAACAAGTGGACAATGTTGTGCATACGCATGGGCCGCTTTGACTGCGTTAGTCTTTGTTTAGCTGCACTGCACTCAGTCCGAGCCCGGAGTTAGATGCACAAACTATAAAATCAATTTAGCTATATTAGATTATTTCACTGATAATTGTTTTATATCTTCAATGTCAAGACGACGTCTTCATCGTCCAAAGCAACACAGTGGTTTGTGTTGAGAATATTAGTTTATTATTAGCGCATCTATAAAATTTGTAAATATGGCCTGATGAGTCAGCAATCGCCCGGAATCGGTACTCAGCCTATGGTCTTGTGCCTACAAACTAATCACAGCCATGACAAAATAAGAGTAAAACAGTTTGGCTAATAAATAAATAAGGCATAGCATAGCCACGAGCCTTTGTTAGCTTGTATGCTAATGGTAGGGTAAGTGTTACATGCTAAAAAACTTAGCATTGCAATATTATGTATCCTGTATCCATCATACATATCACATTTACCTTTTTAATAAGAAGAAAGTTTTATTCCCGTTTTATTCCCAGAGCAGATCGGAGCTCCTTCCATTTATGGAAAGCTGCTCCGATGTTGACTCTCGATTTACACCTGCGGCGGTCAGACTCCAGTTTGGCCCTTTTCGTCACACTAGAAAAAAAAAAACATTTTCTTTGTCTTACGTGGAGTATGTGTTGGTGTTTGAGAGGCACTTGAGGCGGCCGGTGTTTAGTCGTCAGTGTTGCCTAATGGCGGCAAGTACACAATACAATACTGGCAGCGGCCAGGTTAACGAGCACGCGCAGCGTGTCAAACCACATGCACGCCCCTGAGGATTCGAACCCGAGTCCCTCTCAGTATTTAGCATTTAAACTTGCGCAATGCAAAGAACAGTCAGCCTGAAAGGTGTATACAGGTTTTAGAGTAATATGTGGAAATCCAACATTTTTCAGGAAAGGCCTTACATATTTCAGCAAGCAAGTATCTGTTTCAAAAGTCAGGATGCTCGATTGACCCACCTGCAGCCCAGACCTTTCACCAACAAAAGTATTTGAAAGGTAAATAAAACTTAATTTATAGCACTTTCAAGATATATAATTTCAAAGTAATTAACAACAGCCAACAATACAGAGATATGTATTTAACTGGCTTTTAAAAGCAACGATAGAGTCCGCCAGTCTCAAGTCCAAGGGAAGAAAGTTCCAGAGTCTGGGGGCCACTGAACAGAAAGCTCTGTCTCAGCTTAGTATGGGGCACCATCAGCAGGCCCTGGTTACAGGACCTCAGGGACCTACCAGGGAGATATGGGTGCAGAAGCCCTCTGTTATAACCTAGTGCCTGTCCGTAAAGAGCTCTCCAAGTCAGTAAAAACATCTTGAAATGCCCTCTGAAATAAGCCAGAAGCCAGTGCAGTTGGATTAAGATTGGAGTCATGTGAAAAAAATCATGTCTGATTTTGTCAGAAGCCTGGCAGCAGCATTTTGAACAACTTGCAATCGTTCTAGGGAGATTTTACTAAGACATGTAAAGTGCATTGCAAAAATCCAATCGTGATGAAACAAAAGCATGAATAATCATTTCCAGTTCATGACATGACTAAGTGGAGCTTAGTTTAGCAATATTTCTCAGATGATAAAAACAGGAACGAACCAGAGACTTGACATGCATCCAAAGTCAAATCAGAATCAAAAGTCATGCCAAGATTCCTAACAGGAGTTTGCCAAAGAACCAAGAGATCAAAGTGGCTCCTTTTTCCCAGGCATGCATATTTCTTGTGCAAAGACAGTCATTTAAGTTTTGTCTTAATTTAATTGTCTGACATCCACTGTTTAACAGGGTCTTGGAACTTTTACAAACTGTGGAGTTTAGACGTTTCATAAAACGAGGGTAAAATGAGGTGTACAGCTGAATATTACCTACATAGCAGTCAAAAGAGATGTCTTTAAAAAGCTTAACAGAATATGCCCACGGGGAGCAAATACAATAAAAACAGCAGAGGCCCCAAAACAGAACCTTGGGGAACACCAAAATGGACTAGATAAGGGGAGATCTGTACTTAGAAGTAGCTACAAGAATTGATCTATGTACGAAGATGCAAAGAGAACCAGTCCAAGGCAGATCCTGAAAAACCAACTCAGCACCTCAACATATCGAGCAGAATGTGATCGTCAACTATATCAAAAGCTGGAATAATAGGCAGCACAGAACAATTATCCTTGTCACTCTGCATCAACTTGTCAACTATTTTCTCAGTGACACGCCCCCTATCAACGGCTAATTCGGCATCCATCTTGGATCCTACCTGTATTGTGAGCTCTCTCCAGACAGTAAAAAACAATCTTTTCTTGACTCTTGTCTTATCTCTTGCTCTTCTTTGGCTCTCCTTAGTTTCCTCCCTTCATCCGATAATGTCTTCAAATCTTTCTTTGCTGAATCCGCCGGCGTGCGTTCAAAGCGACCAGTTTGTTTACATTCGTGTGTTAGCGTGTAACGCACATAATAGATGTCACTGTGCTATCAAACAAGTCCAGAAAGCAGAGTTTTAATGTCGAAAAGTTATACAGTGGGCCTTTAAAGTTGTTTCAGTTGAATGAGATCTACAAAAATCTGATTATGAAATACAAAATAAAATAAATAAGTCCTAGGACTGTTGAGCAGCTAGAATCCTATGGTTGGGCTCCAAGTGCCACCTAGAAGGCTGCAAAAACCTTCAGGTTTGCAACTGTGGGCCATGTGGACCAAGAAGGTTGCGGGACCGCATAAGTCCTTAATTGAAGACACGAAAGATGAGATGAGAAACTGCAATATAGTTTCTCACCACTTGATGGCAATAATGTGTCAGTCAGTTGTTTTACAAACTCAAATTAGCAGAAGCAGATGTTCAGCTAGCTGTTACGTCAAGTAAAAGTTATGGATAAATATTTGAAAAGACAAAATGCAAAGGCAAAGATTTTGTGCAAGTACAATCCAATTCATTAAGTATGGTTTCATATATGAAGGATAACAAGGCAGATCTGAGAGTACTGGGTGTGGAGTGTGTATTCTACCTAGCACTGAAGCCTCTAACATTAAAGCAGAATCTAGAAACCAAACATCCAATGTTTGTGGGAAAGTAGATGGAATTTTTCACAAATAGACAAGAATAATAATAAATGAAAAATACACATGACAAATAAATTTCTGTATGATTATCTGTATCATGTAAAATATTTTATAAGGTTTAAACTTATTTAACTGTTAGCAGATTTAGTTTAGTTATTGAATACAAATTAAACCAAGAGTGAGATAAATTAAACTAATACAGTGTTAGTATTTGGCCCTGGGCTGATTTGTGCTGGAAAAATTGGGCCCCAACACAAAAAATGTTAAGAACCCCTGCTATACCAGACAAGAATGGGACAGCATCCGCCCTCCAAAGATCTAGAAACTGGTCTCCTCAGATACTAGATACAGACTGTTGTTAAGGGCAGATGCTGCACAGTGGTACCAGGACCCTTTCCCAACTTTCTTAATCCTGTTGTCAAATTCAGGACAAGCTATTATTTTTCATGAGATTGTAAGATGTTTAACTTTAGGCATTTTATATGTTTTCTCTGTTTTATTGTGAACAAACAAATAGTTTGTGAGTTTTGCGATTTCACCACAGAAATGCCATTTTCTTGCTGTTAAATACATTTGAACATTTCATTGAAATAATGTGATTGCATTAAATTTGTTCATTTGTATTTATTTTTTCTTTTATTATTCTGAACTTTGCACAGGAGGGATCTTTGAAATTCTGAACAGGATTGTACTAAACCTGTGCAAAGAGGCCGTGTAGTCTTTGATAAATGGAATTTATCCTGTGGGCGTTTCTGCAAAGATCACCATCCTGACCTCCAGGTCCACCGTTACAGTTCCTGACATGCCAGTGTCATATGAGAGTAGTGTCAACCATGACACCTGGATTTCCAAAGCCCTCATTACTTCAGCACAGATCTTGTCCCCCCCTGGCACTGTTCCCAAGTTGAGACTTCTGCAACAACCTCTGCCAAACAAGATCTCTCTTACAAATACATAGTAGAGTAGATTGGGATTTCGGTTGAGCATTTATTGGGCCTTTATGATAATATTGATCATGCCAGGTATTCTGTTGATTTTTTTCTATTAACCTTATAAAGCCAAACGTATCATATTTGATACAGCTTCTGAGACATTTTGCATCACTTTATGGTAAAAGCTTTGCTCAAAACCCTGCGGTTTACAACGTAATACTTGTCTTCTGCCCCCTAATAGATACCAACAAGCATACACTACAACAGTTTGGACATGTCACACAGTAATAAATGGTAGATATACTCCCAAAAAAAATTGTTAATTTTTTCCCACATTTTGTAAAAGGGCCAAATAAAGACTTCAGATAAAAGATTTGACTTTTTTCCCCATTTTTCCTTGGGTTGGGCTCTTAATATGTGTTTGGCAGGCATTTTGTTGGGTTGCATCTCCTGTTGTTAAACTTAAATTTTTTTTCTCCATGAAGCCTGAAAAAACATTGAAACACAATGAGTGCGGAGCGTACAAAACCTGCACTGTGAGCTGTAACAGATCCATGTGTCATTTTTCCTTTCCATTATAAAGCCTTGAAAGTTCTGTCTCCCTTACTGTTGTGGCTCAGTGACAAGCAGATGGCATACAGCGTGACTAGGGATGTAGATGGCCAGAACAGGGTAATTGCTCTGGTATCGAGGGGACAGCATCAAATTGGAATGAGTCTTGGAGGCTGGAGCCACGTTGATTGAGAAGCGGCAGTGATGGCAAGAAGGGGCAGTCTTCCTCCGTGGTCAGATAAGGAGGACACAGACAGAAAGACTGGGAAGACCCAGGCATCCATTAGAGGTGTGTGTGTGCATGTGTTAGAGAGAGTGTGGGGGCTGCTAGTAGGAACACACAAGTAAGCAAAGAGGTCAGAAAAGCAAGAGTTTCCTCTGTAATGAGCTGAATGAGTGTAATATTCTTTAGCAGTTAGTATAGTTCGGGTGGTGTGGGAGGCTTCTTCTGCCTCACCTTGCCACTGCCATTGTTTCACCAAAGCCTAATGATCCCATGTGCGTTGTGACAAGCTCAGGGGTTTATAAGTGACTATGTGCATTCATACATGGTGTCAATTTAATGAGTCTGCTGCACTGGCTAATATATTAAAAAGTATTTTCATAGCAGATAAGTCTAAGTATGTCCTTTTGATTAAAAAAAAAGGAGACAACTCTTACAATATAATCAGCCTCAGTGAACATTCACAGGGTATTTTTATTGGAGGTTTGCTATACATAGTTTGTACCAGTTGCATTTGAAGCACATTACAATGGATTTAATATAAAACTGAAGAGCCAGCTAACAGTGAAGAGAGTAATCAGATGTCACAGGGAGGGGGAATAACTTATAACTCGCAAGGCAATAGCTAGTCTTCTCATCATGAGAAACCCGGAAGCACCCTGAAATGTAAGTTGATATCCTTAGTGCCACTACAGAGTGACAGCTTGGCAGAGGCTGCAAGAGTACCTCAAGAATAAAAATTTATGTTCTGTATATTTGGTTGATAAAAAGTGAAAATAAAAAGACAGATCCAGCTTACTTCACTTTTATCCATATAGCTTCTTATTTACAATATGTCACAGACATTAACCTGCATTTGATGTGCATGAAAAGTGGGAAGTCTGATTTGTGAATCATTTTCACCCTTGAAGTGGAAACAAATACATGGCTACCTCCAGGCTTTTAAAAAATATATTTTCTATTGACTTGTCTTAAAAAAAGATTATGCTCTTTTAGTACTTTGTCCAACATATAATTAATTCTAAATGACAAATAAATAGATTTACATTTATATGGTAAGCTACATTTTAGATTGGGGTTAACAAACTTCAACCAAATTACCATTTTGGAAATCTGACTTCTGGGATGTTGTCGTGGAAGTTGAAAAGACGGTGTTCCCAATTTTTTTCAAAAGCAACCTGTGCTGAATCAAAATCTTCAGGCCCATTTGTGCTCTACACTAAAGACGGATATGGAGCCTTCCATCCGTCTTCTGCGTTCTTTACATGTGAAATTTGGTCAGTTTTCAGAGAGCTTCCAAATGTGTCTCCCGATGCAGCAAACAGAGTTGTAGCCTACTATGGAAAACTATGGCGACAGTGTTGAGCAGTATAGCTGCCATGTGACCAGCAAAAGGAAGAATAGAGAAGCCGCAACATATTTAAGGCCACACAGACCACCTCTGTCAAATCCACTGCCTTTACTTATCTTTCTTTCAGAGAATAAACATTTTTATGATCTCCTCTACCGTTGCCATGTTTGCTATTGTCTAAAACTGATGTTAGGATCTGGAGGTGAACTCTGAACTCTGGTAGATGTATTTCCTTACAACCATGACAACATAAAGAACATGTGGAAACGTGTGGAGAGCAGTGATGTTTGAAATGGACGTACTTATTTATGCACGTAAAGGGAGCACACTGTAAATGGGCCACAGCGTGTTTATGTCAGTTGTGTGCCTATTGTTGCACTGAGGGTCCCATTTGTAAATGTTACTACCCCATCCATGTAGGACCAAAATCAATATATGAATTGGGAAAGAATCAAATGATGAAAAATAAAAAGTAGTCAATAATTCCCATCAAACACAAAAACATCAAGAGAAACAAACAAAAAAATTGAGTAGAAAGTATTTGTGTGAAAGGTGAAAGTAAAAAATTCCAAACAAGCACAGAATGAATCAGAGTACACATACCTAGAAATTCTATTAAAGTTCTGTAACTTAGTATTTGTCCTTTGTAGTTCCAATCTCAGCTGCTGGGTAACTTTTGAAGTCAATTTTCCTCAATATAAAGCTCCATTAGATGGGTGTTTTGCACGCAGCTCTTTTGTCCAGGTGACCTAAAGATAATTAAAGGAAAGCTGGACTTTGGTGGTGATCTTTACATCCAGATGCGTAGTCATGCAGTTCACCATTCTAGCACCCCTCCTGATCTCACAGGGCCTCCACTGGGGGAGTCATGACACTGCCCAGCTTGATCAAGAGTTCCTCTGCCTTTTTCTCCCCACAGTTTTCCTCTCTGGCGAGCTCTGTTGCTGACAGCGATTCCTGCCATGTTGTGTACCAGACTTTGATGATAGAAAATTAAGATAATTTCTTCTCATTTAATACACTGACAGAGAAAATTAGCAGTACGAGTTAGTATGATAATTAATATCCTCTGCATTTTAATCACAGATTCTCTTTATTGAAAATTCGACTCTATCCCAGCTCCACAGAGCACACATTGGGACTCACAGATGTCAGCGTCTCTATGATGCATACTAGCCAGCCTGTTTTCTTTATCAGTGCTGTGTACTGTACTCTTCGGCTTGCTCCCAGCAACATACCTCCCCTGACTCTCAGATAAAACATTGGGTCTGTCACACAGAGCTGTGTTGAGGCCCAGCAGGGGAGCCCTAATGATTGCAATAAAAAACAAATGCAAATGATTACCTTGGGGTTCCCTCTTGTGTGGAATCTGTCGCTCAGCCTCTGGCTGTCAGGATGGATCACTGCCATTGTCTGTGGACATGGAGCGTTAGGAAAATAAACACCAACTGGGCCAACGCAGGCATCAACAACGCAATAACAATAATACCATTATCTGTTCCATTGTAGGTTGGCAAGGTACGACCATTTTGGGTAACGAATGATGGGTCACGGCTGAGCTCAATCACACCTTTCCAATCCTGGTGATCAAATTAGTCTGTGTTCATTTGTAACTTTTTGTTGCTTTATATTGCACTGTTTCACAGTCTCACAATCAGTCTGAACATTATTCCTGCAATCAGTGTGGACTCATGATACGTTGCTATGTTTAATATTCTCCCTGTCATGATGAAACAATGCATCATGAAAATTTGTCACAAAAGAAAACAAATAAAAAGTCCCGGTTTAAGCTTTGTGACAAGGCTTTTACCTTGTCAAATGAGTATTTTCAGTTAACACCACTGCAGTGTATGGATTATTACAGTATAATCGGTATACAATGTTACAATATGCTGCAAATCCCGCAAAGAGTCATAAATGAACCAGTTAAAATTAGATCAGCTCTCACTTTTATTCAAACCCACTGGATGTCAACTTGAAGCTCTTTAGCAGCCAGCAGCTTTAAGGACCTCCAGTATTGAAACCCTGTCTCTGGGAGCCTGTTTTAGCCTAAGAATGTGGTTTCTTTTGTGGAACCCTTTTCAAACAGAGATTGTGCTGTAATGTTGCTGAGAAGTCCACCTCATTAGGCTACTGTGTCTTGCTTTTACTTCTTCACACTAACCAAATATAAGCATCATTTTTTTTCACCCTGGTGTGTGCTTTCAAGTACAGTAGCACACATATTTTGAAGTTTTTCCCCCTATTCTGTCTCCATATGTTGAAAACTAAACTAACACTAAACTGTCTTCAACAGCTTGGTCACAGTAAAAATGTGAATTATTCATGAAATGGTAAATGAACTGTACTTGTATAGTGCTTTTCTAGTCATGTGACCACTCAAAGCGCTTTGACACTACATGTTCATTTGCCCATTCACACAACACATTCATACAGCACCTATATTGGAACATACTTGGTGCTTTTCTAAGCATTCATACACCTGATAGGCACATCAAGAGGCAATGTAGGGTTCAGTGTCTTGCCCAAGGAGACTTCAACATGTAGTCAGGGGAAATGAACCACAGACCTCCTGTTTAGTAGATGACAGCTCTATCCACCCGAGCTACAGCCACCTGAAAATGAAAGTCATTAGATGTTTGGATTAGTTTTGGGCCAAAATCTGGGCTACTTTTGGCCCTTCTGGCTCAGTTACAGCACTGGCAAGTATGTTGGGGCCTCATGTGGTCCAGATGTCATTAGCTGGCCTAGACTTAGGTTATAGCAAGTGTGTTGTGGGCCACATGTGGACCGGATGAGAGGAGCTGACCTGGAAATGCATGTTGTTTTGAGGAGCTCTTGGAGGCATTGAGGAGTCACCGGCTACAGCTTTGTAGCCTTTACCAGGTCACATATCCATATGGTTTACTAATTATGGCCCCATTATTTTTGCACTGCCTTTTCAAAAATTTTTTTTTTTTTTTTTACACCTGTCTTGTCCAGCATTGTAGCAAGCAGAATAACTGTCTGGCTGCTGTTTTTTGCCGAGCAAATTTACTTTGTCAAGTAGAGCTTTATTTGTATAAAGTCCCTCTTGAAAAAAAATCTATACTTTAGTTTTTAGTTTGAATCGGCACCTTATTGCTGGACCCGACCGGAGGGGGACAGAGAGAGAGAAAAAAAACAAAAGAACAGAGAAAAAAGAGAAGTGGGGGTGGAGGAGAGAGGGGGGGAAAAAAGACAAAAACAAAACCACCATACAGAAAACAATGTAATCCATCCAGTAATCCAACTGGACTACAAACAGCACACTACCCAAATACACAAACTCGACCGAGAATATCCCATGCTTTTGAAATGACGCAAAAAGAAACAATACATCTTGATAACAAAACAGTAAGAACAGTAAGAACACACACTGCACTCCACCTACACTCAGGCCCTTCCACATACACACATGCCCCTCCACACACCCACACACACACACAAACCCCGGACAGGCCCGGCCACCCGGCCCGGAGCCGACACCAGCCGACCCAGGCACCGCAGCAGCCACGCCCCATCACCACGAGGCAGCCCCAACCGCAGACCCCCCCAGAGCTCCCCCCTCCCCCCCATAGCGGAACACTCAGCCACCCCCAGGAGCAGGGTGGCCAAGAAAATGTTTATCTTAATAAAGTAATAAAAAAAAAGAACACAAAAAAGGAAAATCAAAAAGAGTAATCAAGAGGCCCAGATAGCAAAAAATGCTGGCCTATTGTGCCCACATGTACTGTTTTGGTTTGGCCCACATTCTTCCTTGACTGATGGCGTTGATGCTATGCGGATATTGCTGCTGAAACCTAGCCACATAACCACATGATGTGAAATGTTCTTTTGGCCTCTATTTGGCATTGACTTATGGCATTGGTTTTCAAACTGCGGGGACGCGGCATCATGACGGAGGAGGGGATGTAACATAGGAACTTATGTTTTGAAAACTCTGGCTTTTCTTGTAGAGGACTTTGGGGGCAAAAAGCCAAAGTATGTGAAAAACAGCCAACCAAACGTAGGTTATGCTTTTGTTTAGCTTATTTACTTTGTTGACCTTATTTTTTTCAAAAAAATGAGTGTAATAAAAGGGAATAGCAGAGTTATTTTACTATTTTGTTACATTGTTCATGTTATTTTATATTGTTTGCAAATAAAAAGCTTAAATTGAAATGTCTCAGTTCTGCCGTTCAGTTTGTTAATTAAAAAAGTTTTATTTGACAAAAATCTTTATACTGTGTTTTATTATGATCATAATCATGATCAATAACTAAGGCAAAATCATTAAATGATTGTAAAATTTCAAGCAAAAAGTATTGTATCAGTACAGGGAATAAGTATATTCCTCCAGGTGGGGGCATGGTAGAAAAAGTTTGAGAACCATTGACTTATGGCTTTTATGCGAGCATGGCTGCCCATACTCAGCCACATGACCACCACATGTGGCCAGAAAAGGACATTGCCATAAGAAAGGCGTCCCGTATTAGGACTACTTCTGGCCCACAAAATACTAACCATAATCCGTGTCCAGGCCAACAAATGACATCTAGACCACATGTACTCCACAGGAGCCATATCAGATGGTTATGTGGCTGAGTTTTGGCAGCCACACGGTCTCAACGCTGTCAGTGAAGTCCAAATATGGGCCAAACCAAAACTGCAGATGTGGGCATTTTTTGCTGTCTGGGAGATATTTTAAGTAGGGAATGGGAATAAAAAAAATGTTGTTGATGTCGATGCCAGTATTGATTCTGCTTATTGATACAATTATAATTGATTCCTTTATCATTTCTCAACCTTGATTTCTATGGGGAAATAAGTACACCTACACAGGTTTGCATCATCAACATAAGAGTTTTATTATTTGGAATCAAACCCAGAGTATTGCTAAAATGTCGGCTACACGAGCATCTGCACACAATTGTGATCATCACCACGTCTGAGTCTGCAATTCCATCACTGCATGGTGCTAATTTATTTAGTGAAAGGTACTTACTGCTTGTTACAGGTGTGCTGCTTGGTTGGAAAGTAGTAGCAACATACACAGAGTGTTAAATATATGGCATTTTAATGAGCAAGATGTTTTAGTATGTTGTGTTTCCACTTTAACTGGGAAGAGCAATTCTATGGATATTAGAGCTAATGCTGTTGATGTCCCTCTTTAAAATCTAGTCATGCTTTGGATCACTTCTTCCTCTTTGCCATTACACCTGATTTACAACAAAAAAAGATGCACAGGAGTGACGTATGCAAGTTGCCTTCAGGTGCCGGCATCAATAGGGGACTCAATAAGCTGAGTCACATATGCTTCTGGTGCACTGGAAAATTTAGAACCAGTTCTGAAGTGGTACTAGTTCTCAGTTCCCATCCCTATGTTTAATTGGGGTAGAGCTTCCAGACTCCAAAAATTAACTTGTTTCTCACAGTAGTAAACAAATGGGAAATTATTGAAGCAACTATAAAGTAAAAGTAAAAATATCTGCTTGTGATATTGATATGATGCTACTAAAAAGAAAAAAGTCATTTTGGGCATCAAAAAAACCACTATTGTATATCTGTGACCTGTCATTTAAAACTGGTACTTTCCCACATAAATGAAAATAGCAAAAGTCATTCCATTGTACACATCTGGCAACAAATTTACAAAATTTACAAAAAAAAAAAAAAAGGGGGGCACTGCATCTGGCACTTCACGGCAGCACCTGAGCCCAACTGGAGAAGTTTGTCTAGCACTTAATCATGATGTCCCCTTTTGTTTGAATTCTCGCTTGTGTTGTTCTCACTTTCAGTTGTAAGTAGATTTGGACAAATGTGTCTGCTTTGAATAGAATAGAATAGAATAGAATAGAATAGAATAGAATTGAATAGAATAGAATAGAATAGAATAGAATAGAATAGAATAGAATAGAATAGAATAGAATAGAATAGAATAGAAACTATAGACCCATTTCATCACTACCACAATTCTCTAAGATTCTTGAAAAACTTTTTCTTGACAGACTCAAAAAAATGATGAATTCCATCTACTTACTAACACCCAGTATGGTTTCAGATAAAAAACTTCAACTTAATTTTCAATATTAGATTCAAATGAACACATAATTCCATAGATTATTTTTTTTTTTTTAAAGTATGCTGATGAATTATTCTTTATGGTATCAGGTACAGAAGTGTATTGCATTCACTTGGGGAAAAAAAATTCTGTTTTAACAAGATAACCCCCCCCAAGAAAAAAAAAAACGGACAAAAAAAAACTACTGTTGTCCTCAATTAACGAAATCTAAATCTACAGTCCAAAGTTTCCAGAACAATTGCAGTATTATACAAAGCAAAGCCGGTCTTGGATAACACAGCACTTCACATTCTCTATTGGTCATTAGTTACACCATATCTTACTTACTGTCCAGAGATATGGGGCAACAATTACTGGACTTCAGTAAAACTTCCCTATATTCTACAGAAAAAAGCAATCAAGGTAATTAACAGAGTTGGCAACAGGGACCACACAAATTTATTGTTTTTACAGTCAAGGATATTAAAACTCAGGGATCAAATAGAATATCAAACAGCACAAATCATGTTTAAAGCAAGAACTAATCAATTGCCAGGAAATATTCAGAGCAGATTTAGTCAGAGGGAGGGAATATACAACTTAAGGGGATAGTTTTACTTCAAGAAAACAAAAATAAGAATATAAAAAATACATTTTTTTGTAATTATGTGGAGTGACCCTATTGAACAATCTAAAGAATGATTTAAAGCAATATCCAAACATAAAGCAGTTCAAGATTAAGTACAAACACTGAATAAACAGTGTAAACAAGGAATGCTTGTGTTCTCATTTTTTTAATACTTGCTTTTCATTTTTTCCTTTTATTTATTTACCTTTCATTTTGTTTTTGTTTTTTCTGTTGTTGTTTTTTTCTTCCATTATTCACACATTGTAATGAAGGGCAGTTAAGGAAGTGGAACAAGTGATTTAGTTTACATTTATGGCAAAAGGGGTGGGATTAAATAAGCATAGCTTCTCACTCCTTTTTGAGTATGTGTGATTCTTTTTTTTCTTTTTCGTTTCACAAATTAATTTTCACCTTATTTTGTTTACGTATTTGAAATGAATACTGAAAAAAACTTTTTCATCTTTAAAAACTCATAAACTCTCCGTTTGTGAAAGTTAAAAAATATATATATTTTTTTTATCTCGTGCACAAAAAAATCAAATTCTGTGACAAATATCCTCTATTATTTTTTCAATTTTTGACAAAATACAATAAGACTGTTAGAAATTTACTAAATTTATAACGTAAGTGTATTTTTATCCGTACGTGGTTTTGCTACTTTACATGTATCTTTGAATTTCATTAGTTTAACCAGGATATTTTTCTTGATCCAGAAAGACTTCGGGTTTCCACCTGACATGAATGCCACATAGCTCTTATATGCTGTACCTCTTATTAATTTTTGCTGCGATGCATCATGAATGAGTAATTGCGTTAACATCATTAAAAAATTACAATATTTCTGCTGCTGCTTGACAACCAGTGGAGTACATGACATTTTAAGTGCAACTGAGAATGTTACAATTGGTGAACATGTTTCCTGCTAATATGCGTCACTGTACGCTTCTTATAATGGATAAAGTGAGAACTTTTATAGTTTTTTGTATCATATTCAAGCTGAGAAAGAAAAAAATGCACTCTCTTTCATCCATGTTGTCACCTTGGGAATCATCTGCAGATGTGTTTTTCTTTACTGCAGGCAGGCAGAGAAAATGGAAATGAGTCCCATAGCTATTGTTGAATGGCCAGAGTTCAGTTTGGAAATGTTTTTTTGGCTCCAGTAGGTCATAACTATAAGAGGTGAGTCAACAGAAAATCAGAAACTCATGTAAAAGGATTTGATGAATTATTTTCTAAAGTGTGTCAGCTTTATGGAGTCAGAGGACACACGAGGTCAAACCAATCAAGAGCACAGATTTGCTCAACAGTATTTCACTCCGGAAAACTGCTCCATGTGAATCTCCTTCACTGGTCCTTGGCGAATGGCTCCTGGGTAAAATCTACTTCCATCAACAGGTGAATTGAGACTTTTAATGGTTGCGGTGTGAGATTAGTTCAGGGAGAGGTGAGGATAACTTCCCCCGCACAGATGGATAAGGCATTGTCTCTGGTAAGCATTCTACAGCGTAAGCCCAGCTAATCCATGAGGTTGGATATACAGCTCTGGCTGCAGTTGTCTTAAAATAGATAGTTTTTCAGTGAGTAAACCCCTCTTAATTCTCAAATAACTTACACTGAGATTCAGTATAGAGTGATTCAGTATCAACAGGGGCCTCTACTGATGTTTGCAGAATCCTGTGAAATATAAAATAGCAAGATTACAAGCTTGAAATCGCATAACTGCAATTAAATACCAACATATTAGCAGCTGTGTTTCTGCTAGAAAGTTCCTTTCTTTTTTTTTCTTTTCTTTTTTCCTGTTAGGGTGTGATGTAGTTATTTGGCTTTTTGGATCCTCCAGGGCTCAAGGTGGCTATCGGTCAAACCAATCTCAACAACAATTTTATGATGGATTTGTCATGCAGTTTGTAAGAAGCTGATAAGTCCACACACTGTGTTGTAGAAAAGCTGAGATCATATCAGAGATAATGATGATTCGTTTGTGGTAGGAGGAAAAACACTATTTATTTTTATTCTTTTGCTCATTTTGCTAATGATGCCTTTGTTATTAAGAGTTTTTAAATTACCAGATATTCAGAAGTACTTTCTTCTTGGAAATATTACAAAAGGGAAAGTGACTCACAGAAATGGTACTTCCTTTCTATTTTGAGAATGTATTTGTCATTATGAGGTATAGCAAATGAATATCACAGCCGCAGCGTGAGAATAGGGAATTACAATGAAATAATGCCATTAAGCCCTGCTCTCCAACTTTTAGGTGGACTTTACTGTCGGCTGGAATTACTTTTCTAATGAGCTAAATTTGAATAATGTATTCACTGACAGATTTGGAGCACTGATATGGTGATGATTAGGATGTATGACTGAAGACCAGATGCAGCGAAACCACCTCTGTGTGATGCGTAACACATTCCCATGATTAACACCGACTTTGTGACGTTTGCGCTAGGTTCCTCAAACATCGGCTTGTCATCCCGAAGACAGCTCCTCTTATGGAGATACACCACACTTGAGAATCTGAGATGAGGATCTTTACCCAACTCATAGATTCTGCTTCGTAGCGGGAGCTGGCAGGGACAAATTTTAGGCATGTTGGGCTTTTAATTTCTGCTTACTGACACAGATTCTCCAGCATGCCTTGCACTAGTTTATACTGTAAGGTCGGTGGTGATACTTTAAAACATGTGTTGAATCAACAGAAATGCAGCTCAGAGCGTGCTATGAACTATTTATGAGGCCACTGTCAAAGAAAATGTGCATGATTGAACTTATTTTAATTCCCTACTTATTTTAACTTCTCTGTTTAGAACTATAAGCACATGAACTCACTTCAGCAGAAAAAGCTGCATCACCTTTCACCATCAGAGATGCTCCAGCTGCTTAATAATAGAAAAGAAAGATATGGCCAGCACACAGATTATGGCCCTTTCATTGCTGATAAGTCCTTGAAGACTTTGTTGTGGCGATAGACAGCAGGAGATTAACCCAGCCTCTCCCGGATTCCTGCGACGAGACATGTCGCTCTGCCTGTTAAGTTCCTGCAATCTTGAGATGGAGATCACACTTCCTAAAACCAATTAACAGAACGCACTGCACTTGAACTTAGTGTTGAGTGTATTTTCAGCTTTGTAGAGTATGTATATAAACACACTTTGAAAAAAAATGGAGATCAGTATGATATGCCATTAAGTAAGATACTTATCTTATTAGAGATGATTTATTTGTGTTACAGAGACACCTACTGGTTTGCATCCTTATGGAGTTTGTACATGTGGTGTAAGATGCCTCCACCACATACACTTTATGTCTAATAGACAGACAGTGAGTATGATTTGTGTAAGTGGGGCTCATTTGTGCTCTTTACTCTGCAAACAAAGGCATATGTGTATAGATTGGGATTTAAAATTCTGATTTAATTAGCTTTGACTCTAGGGGTTGCCTCTAAGGTAGATGCTCCTGCATGCTGCAAAACTCATTATGGATGAATTAATGAAGTGGGACGTACACTTGGCATCATCCATGTGGCATGCACTGATGCATTATGTATTATTATTATTATCATTTTAGGGCAGGAGCATCTCAAGTTTGTTTGCGGGTGTGTATCAAGGGCAGAGATACAGACATATTGATTCTGTAATCAAAATCTCATCTTAACTTTGAGATTTTGTGTACTTTCATGCCTGACATGTTTTCTTTTTTAAAATATAATTCAAATAGCCTTCACTTAATTTGCATGTAAACAGTTCTGCCAGTTGTACGCATCCTTCATCTGCCTCCATAAAATGACGTTATCTTCATCAAGATGCTTGAGAGTCATTTGCCAGTTTCTTTGACTGAATGTGGTTACATCATGAAAGAGAAACTTCTGACATAAGATCTGATGAGTCTTAAGAGCTTTTTAATTATATCACACTTTCATTTGTGAAATTTGAAAATTGCACTGTAGAATTCTTAAAATGAATCTACAGTTTGTTGATTTTTGTTTGAACTCAGCTGTGTGAGTCCAGACAAAAAGTGAGTCAGTTCTGTTTTTTGAAAGCATACAGAGATCTTCATCTCATTCTGCTGTTTCCAAAAGAAATGATGTAGGTAGGTAGGTAGGTAGGTAGGTAGATAGATAGATAGATAGATAGATAGATAGATAGATAGATAGATAGATAGA
>JBBBVU010000019.1:7759324-7772017 GCA_037177055.1 Atherinosoma microstoma
ATAGATAGATAGATAGATAGATAGATAGATAGATAGATAGATAGATAGATAGATAGATAGATAGATAGATAGGATTCTATCTATCTATCTTTCAGAGTTAGGGGCATAGAGAAGTTTACCACTTTGTAAATTATTGTGATGAAATGATTTAATAAGTTTAGATTCCTTTTTCAACATTTACTGCGAAGAATGTATGGGTGTCATCATGTGGTACAAGTGATAATTATAAGATAAATATAATCCAGAAAAAAATACGTAAACAAGAATCAAAGCTGAAAAACATTACTGAATGAACCCAAGAATCAGGCATGATTCTGCAAAGGAAATCACTGCAAGGGTTCAGGAACTCATCAGATAACCACTGTGGATAAAGACTGCATCCACAATGTCAAGACTCCACCACAAGAATGAAAAGCAAATGAACAAGATCCAGAAATCATCGGCAGTATTTGTGAAGCACTACTACTACAAAGAGATGTTCATACTTTTTTGAGGCATACAATGCCCACCGCATTCTGCACATATTACAGCAGCATGGCTCAAAACAGTCTGGGTACTAAACTGGCCTGCCTGCATTTTGGATGCATCACCCACTGAAGAAATTTTCTAGTTCATGAAATAAAAAATAATTTCTTTTCTCATTTTGTATAAATTGTTTCTGTTATTTTCTCCCTAAAATTGCACTAGAAAAAGAGTCATTAACTATAGGAGTCATACTTAAAAGATAAAGAAGATACTGGTAAACTTCTCTCTGTGCTATTAATGAAAAGAATATGAGCAATAACATGGAGTTTTACATCGACTGTTACTATTCAAGATTTTCTGCTCACCGGGTTACACACCTGCACAATTTGGAATTAATCCTAGTCCTCCTCTGCTAAAGTCAGTGGCAGAATCCACAGAGCCTTTCAACCTGATGTATGAAGTGAGTGTTTTATTATGCTACCTAACCAAAACTAAAGTCACTACGTGGATTTAACTAAGCATATAGGTAAGAAGCTTCCACTGGAAATTCAATGCAGTGATTAAAACCTGGCATCAAGTTATTTAAATCCCAATTGGGGTGGTTAGCTTCTCATTCCTAAAACAAACATGTCAGAAGACTGTGGTCATAGAAATCCTGTTACTGATTTTCAGAAGGGTCAAATTGTCTGTATCAAGCAAACAGAACAACTCTGATGATGCCACTGTCACTCCGTGTACGGAGGACTGAATCAAAGACAGGATTATGTGCAATCTGTTGGTTTTCTTTAACAAGGCAATTATTTCTTTATGAATTGGCTTGTTTTAACACTGCTGTAAGTTGGACTAATGTGAATTTGTTTTAATTGGATCACAATGAATTGGCTTCAGTTGATTATGTCTGTAAACTGTCTTGAGATGTCTTTCCTGTGAATTGGCACCATATAAATAAAGTTCTATCACAGATCAAACTGCATGTCAGAATTGGTTTGGGGAAAAAAATGATCTCTCTCATTTTGAGACTTCAAAAGAATTTTGAGGTGATCTTACTTGAAAATAACTCAAATGACTCAAACTGATTATTATTAAACAACTTATGCAATTTTTTATTTTTTTTAAGTTTGCATACTTTGTTCCAAAAAAGAAATGGGAGACATAAGTAGTGATCAGCAGGTAAATGAGTCAGATATTTAATCTAAAAGTTGGTGGAGTGGATGAAGAACTGAACTAATGCCTGAAACATGAATATACTGCAGTTATACAACCAAAACTCTGAGTCATTGCTGCATTGAGTTTTTGTTGTTGTTATTGTTGTTGTTTTTTAAAAAAAATAAGCACAGGTCATTTTATTTCATTACTATAGTTAGCGGAGACAAAAAACTGAGAAACAAGGGGGGGTAAATATACTTTGTTCTTCCACAACACAACTCTTTGCTGTTTAGCAAAAACAAAGGTTGAAAAAAAAGTTTCCTAAAGCTTATATCTTCATCATTACATTGACATTCAGATTTTAGCTCACTAAATGATGGACATCATGCAGTGTGCCTCGGGATGTATATATTATCTTATATGTCTTGCGTTGTGTTTTTGGCCGCAAACAATGTAAAGGAGGACTGAGGTTTTGAAGGCACTAACCTGTCGACTTCCACAGAAGACACAATGGATTTGAGACCCATCCAGCACAATTTTTCTTCTTCTCTTTCTCACTTGAATGGTCCAAATTTGGAGTTACAAATATACGGTTAGAGACAGATTTAGGATACATGGTTAGTTTTGCATATTGCAAAAAACATAGTGATTGCACATTTTACTCTTTATGGCTTTGGTCACAACGAAATCCTGTGGGTCTATGCCTAGCAACAAAAACAACAACAAATAAAACAATGGCCTCAGGATATGTTTTCTCCTCGAAATTTATAACCATGAATCGTGATAGTTTTGGATATGTGGAGAAATGTACCTATTACACATTTACTGTTGAGACTGGGCTGATATACCTCATAAGTTTGTCTGGGAAAAAAAAGAGAAAAAAGCACACGCTGGCAATTTTATCTATGTTATGTGTCCATGAGCCCTGTGCACTTGACATGGGCACAGGTGATAAACTTCCACACAGCATCATAAATATCCTCAGCTTGTTTGCTGCATCTTATCGCTTGCTGTAGTTGACAATACATCATTAATTTAAGACCCTTTCTAATGAATGTGAAATGAAAGACTCGCAAGCAAGCAATTTCTCTGCACTTATCACACATGGTGAGACCATGCTGGTTGTATTTCCAGAGTCCTTACCCGAGTGCTTGCGAAACTAGTGAGCGTTGCCGTCCAGCTTTGCCAGCCTCTCATCTTTCACCCATGACAGAAATTACATGATTCAATGGTCCTGTGGAAGAGCTGATGGACAGCCAGCTCTAAATTGTTAATAAACACACCGTTCTCTATAGGAGCCTTTCATTTTTCACCAACAAATACAGCTTTAACCTTGTCTGCTGCCACCTCCCACCCTCTCCTCCCCCTTCAGCTGCAGATGATGGCTATATTGACATCTGCAATTCAATTCCTACTCCCAAGCTGTAACCTGTTTCTGAGTATTAAAAAGAACAGATGTGAAAATATTTTAAAATGAGGTAAAAACAAAGCGAATTCTTGTCCCTGTCAACTCTAATCTCATACAGGTGGAGTTTGAAAGCAAATGAAAAGATGGTAAATGATGTTTCAGCCATTTGCCCGACCTTTCAACTTCACTTGTCCTCAAGGAAATGCTCCATCGCTGCCTTAGGCCAGGTCCACTAGGAACATAGCACATCTAGGATCCTTGACAAACGCACCCACAAAGAGCTTGTTCTTACTATTACTCAATGTGCAGGGACATAATCTGTTCCTTGGAGGAACGAGGAGGGACAAGAATACATCAAACAGTTAATTGATGAGAAGCCTCTGCATTACTGATAGGTTGAGATTTGTCTGCTGAAATGCCAAAAAGCACATTATCTGACATAAAAAAAACACAGTTTTATGTCACGTACTGATGTTATTACTGTGCAGCAACTTGTTCGGATCAGTGAATGATGTGCAGTTTTAATATCCCCTCCTCCAGCACATCAAATGCAAATTTGCGCTGATGTGTTATGGCTCTTTTCATTGAGTATTGACCTTTCACTATGATGTATGTTCTTTACCGCTGGTAGACTGGTGCGTGGGAGGTGAGTCGAAGCTCTTTTGTGTTTTTGAAATAAAAACAGTTCTGATGAGTTTCAGCCATTCGGTAGAACGAAAACAACTGTCAGTAATTTATCTCTTAAAGGTTCCCTAAACACATCACTGTGTTGTTTACTTTGTCAAGACAAGGTGAAATTTCAGATAACATGAAACAAGGACAGTAATTCTGCAATCCAGAGTGTGATCGCGCTCATCTCAGTTGTAAGAAAGAAGGGAAGAAAGTAATTAGTGAATGCAGTTTAATTATTGGTTTCATTAGTGGACAGTGTCAACACAAGGTCAATTACTTGTTGTCTGCATTGGTACTGTAAAGAGACAGACCACTTATACTAAGTAGTCCATCCATTTGAAGGCAATGCCATCTATTGGAAGTTATATGCAGGTACAGATTTTTTTCTTCTTTCTTTTTTCTTCCTTTCCTTTTTCGTTAAAAGATGCATACAATGGGGCAGTGTTTAGTTCACCTGGTTGAGCTGCTGCCCCATGTACAGAAGCTTCAGCTCCTCTGTGCAGTTGGCCCAGGTTTGAATCCAGGTCAAGCTGGTTAAAAATAAAAAGACCACAAGAGAGGGGAAAAAAGAGAAAAGAAAACAAAAAGGAATTTGATTTCTATATTCAAAAAACAGAAAAACATTTCCTTAGCTTTCTTTTTTTCTAATGTTGATTATGATTCTGTTTGATTTTGACTGAGTACATATGTTCAACAGTTGTCTTTTACAAATGTTTGCTTGCTGCGACTGTGGTACTGCAGCATGATGCTTGCCTTCTTAAAGTGAAAAACATATGATACATTCATCAGGGCTTCTTTCATCAGATTTTTTTTCTCCATTGTACCCTCAATTTGAAGCCACTAGGTGGAGCTCATACTGTTTTGATTCTCCTAGTTGAGCCGGTAAAATCATTTGATTCTATCTGAGAGTTCTGTTTCAGTCTAAAAATTACACTTTGATCACCAACAATGCATATTGCTGCATCGTTGTTGCTGATTAGAGATCTGATGAAGGAGTTAAATGAAGAGTTAATGTGGAAACAGCTTCATGTTACTGGTCTTTTTTATGGAGTTATAATCAGGGAATGTGGAGTTTGTGTTGTTCCAGTTCAGTAAACTGTATAAACTGACCACCGAGAAACAAAGTGACTACAAAAAGAGACAAGACAACCATAAAAACATTCTTTTAAAAATACTACAAAGATATGCAAAATGTTTACAAACTAATTTCTACAATAGGTAACGAAAGGGGGGAAAAAATCAATAATATGAGGTGTAAAAACAAGTGAAACCTGAAACCAGAGATCAATTTGTTTTTCTTTATATTTCTCTTCTTTTTTGCGATTCAGGCCCGCAGTCAAAACATTATTTGAAAAGAGTTGGTCATAATCAGGTGACTGGTACAAATCTCTAGCCTTAAAAGGCTGAATATTTTGCTAAAATGGGCAGAGGACATCCGGTTTGTCCAATGCATGAAAAGTGAAACAATCAAAACACTCCTCCAATAAAGGCTGGAAATATTTTGAATATTTCTCTGACTGAATTTTATTGAATAATTCAAGGAATCTGGAGACATTTCAGTTTGTGCGGGAAGCTATCCTTAGCTGGACACTTGGGACCTCAAATTTCTCAGACAGCAGTGTGTCACGAAGAGTCCGACATCACGGGTAAAAGATTACTGTGGGAAACATTCATCAAACATTACAACATAGTTTTATGTTCACAAATCCCATTTCAAAATTTACTGCACAAAAAAAGCTTTATGTTAACATTATGCAGAAACGGCATTGACTTGGAGGCCTCTGGGACGTGCCATAGCAGAGTGGAAACCTGAACCCTAAACCAATCAGAATTCCAGATATATTTGGGAAGAAATAGAAAGCTGTGTGCTCCGGTCAGAAGATGAAAAGAACCATCCAGAATATTATAAGCCTCGAGTCCAACATCCAGGCTCTGTGATGGTATGGGGTTGTGCCAGTGCTCTTGGCTAAGCTCATTTACACTTCTGTGATGGCAGCATAAATGCAGAAAAGTTCATTGAGGAGTTACAGCAACATATACTGCCTTCAACACCACATCTCTTCCAGGGATGTCTATGTACTTTTCAACAAGAACTCAGCTCAACTCAACTTTAGTTACAAAGCACTTTATCAAACACATAGGAACAATCCAAAGTGCAAACAAGGCAATGCAAAGCCACATTCTGCACACATTACAGAGGAATGGCTGAGGAAGAGGAGAGCGTAGGTCCTGGACTGGCCTTCCTGCAGCCCTGACCTGCCCAAATGGAGAATGTCGAAGAATTTTGAGGCAACGATGTATTGCTGCAAGTAGAATATATCAAACCTTAAAAGTTTCAATGTTTGGTATTTATTAATTCCAAAAGAACTTTAAATAAAATGGCATGGTGATATTAAAAAAGTATTGAAAGTGTATTTGTTCAAACTATTTTTTTTAATTTGTGATTTTACAAATGATGCAATCCTTATCTTATGGAGTAAAATAAACAAGTGACAAACATGGAAAGCTGCAATACAGATAGAAATGACTACAAAGAGACAAGATACAACAGATGGTAGGGGTCACCTTTCAGTTGCCTGCTAGTAGAAAAATACTGTAAGTGATTCAACCTCAACCCTTTCATATATTTAAATGTCCTTGGGTAACACAGTGAACTTCACGTTGCCCCTATATGATCACTGATGTGTCATTTTTTAGATTCGATTTTATTTCAAACTATTTAATTAATTATTTTCTTTTAAACTTGATTATAGGACCGATTTTCCTAATTACTGTGTGAACATATGCATAGATAAACATTTTTTACTATTTCCTCTGTGTAATTATTCCACAAACTAACCAACTCCCTTTATTGTAGTGCTGTGGAATTTTGCATTCATCCTTTCTGCTGGTCTTTCTAACCAGCAGGTTTCTCTCAGTTCATGATGTTTCTATCTTATTTAGAACAAATTCTGAATTTTATCGGACAATGATACTTTTTTCCCCCTCTAAATTTTTTTCCCTCTTGAATTTGAGCCTTTTTGATTTGCTTTTTCATTGTTACATTCAGGTTGAACCGTTCAGTGTAGCATTTACAAAAGTCATTGTGAAGACTGATGTAAAAAAATATATATTTTCAGGATCAATTTAATTTTCTAAGGCTTGTGATCTGTTTTGTGTGTATTCAATTGGTTTAGGTCCAAAGTTTCAGTATTCCATTATTATTGATGACAACTGCTTGTTGTCTCCTGATGGAGAAAGATAACTCCTATCAGGGCTTGTCATGAGATTATTTTAGCTGTCAATCATGTGCTTAGGGGTTTGTTGGCAGTTCATGATGAAGAATTATAGTCAATATTTCTGCTGTTGTCTCTGGATTTTTTGTCATTACTAAAATTGGTCTTATTTAGGGATTTTGCTGATGACCATAACTTTTGTCTCTTCTAGGTGGTCTTTCGAGTTTAATGAAGATAGTTTGCTGTCCACATTTACTGGATTTTGTTTAGTCCCCTCAATAAACCTGCTTGTCTTGCTTCATCATTTACTGACAAAATGAGCCAATTATGTTGCTCCAGGTTAACATGATATCATGATATGAATAATGGAGTCCTGTTGTGAGTGTTGTATTGAGTCAGTGTATATAGAATATTGAGTTTGATATGAGGTTTGGTGGTCTGGGTGAGTGTATGATGGCTGATTTTTTGCTTTGATGCTTTGGGGTTGCTTTGTGTGTAGAGTTTTTTTGATGGATATCAGTAAAATTTACAATGAGTTATGGTTCATCAACTCTAAATGATTTCCTTGTCACCTTGTCACCATTTTGCACAGAGGAGCTGAAGCCTCTGTACATAAATGGCCGCTCGACCAGTTGAACTACATGCCAAAAACAAGTGAAATAAAACACACAAATGAGATATAAATAATGAATCCCAATCACTGAGTCAGCAAAGTGGAAGGGCACAGCATGTTGATTTCAATGAGGTGGATGTGATCTGAGAAAGGAACCAACATAGTTTGCATAATAAGCTATATTTTAAACCATTGGAGTTGAGCTTATTATGTCTGACATTTAAAATCTGTCTGAAAATGCAAATGAGGACACTAAGTGGTTCTATGCCACAATTTGACTTTACAAATCATACAGTACATCGGCAGAAGACAGACAAACAGGACACAGGAGAGATACTGCTAAAATTGTAATGTGGTTGCAGTGTAAACATATTGATTAATTGAGAAGATGGTTTAGACGACTTTAAACATTTTTCACCTCCAATGCAACATGTCTTTGCATCATAAATGAAAATCCAATATCATATAAGCTCCAGGACTTTATATTTAGTGACACCCGGCTGAGGCTTCATATTTGTTGGAGAGACGTGTTGGCAAGAAAGCAATTCTCTGAAAATATCAAACTACTTCTTTAAATCCTCTCAGATATCATGCACTTCTTTGGAAGGGCTTCACTCGGCACACAGTTTACATAATTTATTATTCATCCATGTGGACTGCCATATGTAGGGTTCCTGTAATACATTAGTATGTTAGATTGAAATTTCTGGCAAGACAAAAGTCGGCCATGGCTGCGGAAATGGAGGCTGAGGTCAGGTTGCTATGTGTGTGGTCTTCTTAGAGACAAGGAAGGAAGCTCTTGTAAGGATACTCAGCCTCCGATGAGTTATTAGCTGTTTATTATTCTCCGTTAAGAGAACCAATTTGAGGATTTCACAGCAATTAGTTATTTATGCACAAGAGTGTGAGTGTTGAGACAACTAATGGATCCATCCCAGAGCCAAAAGCCCTACAGACAGCTCTCTAACACTAAAATTTTCATTTTGTGTCCCTGTATAGTATCATCAATGGTTTAAATGGTGTGTACAGAGGAGAGTGCTTCATAATACCTAACCAACACACTATTACCCGTCCACTTAAAGAGCCACCATTAAAACTAAGGCCAGGTTACGTTATGATGCCAGAGGGGAATGGTTTGATTTAAGTGTCAGTCCAAGTGTCATGATGAATATTCATAAATTACTTTAATGAAGACCTCACATTGATTAATCCTTTTCTAATGGGCTGTATCATAGTGAATGCCACAATATAATTGGATTAGTGTGACTTTGGGAAGTACTTTTGAGACATTGCCCACATTGGAAATGAAGATGTGCTGCCCGCTAACGGTGTAATTGACAAGGATGAAGATGGATGGATCCGAGCAACTCTAAAGCTCTTTCTGCCCAAAGCAGGGAAGCCTGCAGCTGCACCCCTTGCACACAGAGGTGAAATTTGATTTGCTTCAAAGGCCCATTTTAGAAAAACTGGTTAATGCTTCATTCTTCAGAGGAACAAAAGCGGTTTCCGGAAAGATAAAAGATGCACCATCCTGAAGACAATGCATAAATTACTAATTAGATCCAGATTTACCAAACGGCTCATAGCAGATTTTGGAGTAAAAAATAAGTACTTTAATGTTGAACTTTTTTTAGACTCAAACATATTCTAATATTTTAGTAGTGCGGCAAATAACCTCTCTTTTGTCTTTTTTTACCCGGTGTATTGGCTTGTTGTTGATTTGACATATAGCAGCATATTTTTAGTAGAGTAGTTTAATCATAGGTCTTTTAATGGCATAAACAATGAGTTATTATATGAGTTATGTTTTAAAGATGCTCTCCTTGCATATAAAAGGATTGTCATTTCTGTTTGTTATGTCATTTAAACACATTTAAGCTTTCTATGTGTCCCCATACTTCTTTAAAATGACAAGTTAAATGGTCAGGAGAGAAAAAAAATACAGGACTTTTCATTAAATCATTAGAAAGGCCTAAAGACAACAAACAAACAAAAGAATAAACAAAATGCATGGTCAGACTTGATGTACTATCAATACGTAATGTTTAAATTTATGTTTTTTGTAACAAGCAATGGTAGGTTTCGAAGAAAATTGCACCATTTTATAAAACGTACCTCTGTTAAGCAATAACGTAGATTAATCGTCCTTTGCACTCGTGCTTCAGCAAATTGCACAAGAAAAATGTATCTGGTACACAAGAAGAATGGATTCAATTAAAAACCAGCAAACAATACACTATCTGTGAAAAAGTTGAGGATGAAAAGAGGATGGCCCCTAGTAAGATATAATGATCAAACCTTGAAATCAGTAATGGAACAGCTCAATGGGTGATTGTTGAAAGTTTTTTTTATGACCTTCCCCCAACCAAAACCCCTGTGGGCAGACTTCAACAATTTAAGATGGCCCAAGGATCTTAAAGAACTAGAAGCTTTGCATCCAAAGAATTGATAACAATCTCTAAAGGAGTTTATAAGCTGTGGTGCATGTTAATGGGGGGTTATACTCAAATGCTTGCTTTGGGCTATTTTACTCTATAATTTAGAAACTTAAAAAACAAAATCTTCCATAAACTTTTAAAGAAGGTTTTTGAGACTCTTTGAAAATGAATCATCTATTAGTGGCTTAGTTCTTCACTTAACAGATATCTGCAGCAAAGTTATGCATGGCACTGAATTAATGTCTTATTTGCATACAAAATCCAAAGAATGAAGCCCTAAGGAATTTTCATTCAATGCTGACACATTTAAGATGTGACTCATCATTGATTTAAATGGCTTCTTATTCAAATCAATACACAAACTAATGCATCCATCATCTGTATTCCTGGCTGGGCAAAACATTAGCTAATGTCAAAAATCATCCCTGTTCAGATTTCAAGAACGTCTTGTAGTTAAGCTCATTATGAATTAAGAACCCCTCTGTGTATGCTTGGACATCTAACATGTATAAAGCATACCACTCTACTAAATTATGCAAATCCTTTCTTTCTTAATGAAGCCCGACGTCCTATTGAGATCTAAAAGCCTGTATTAGTCCTTTAGTGATCCATTCATATTTTGCAAAGAAAGAGCAAAGCTGAGGCAAAGAAATCCTACTTGTTTATGCTCTGCATTTCACATTGACTGTGATACCTGTTATGGCATCACTGGATACAGGAACACAGCTGTAACATGTGGTTGCAAAATTGCAATAAAGAACGTGAGAAAATAACAGAAGCAGAGCTCACGTCTCTGGAGTCTGATTAGTGTATTAGCTTTATAAGTTTCCATGGAAATGTGTATCTCTACCTTTCTTTGGGAAGATATAATGCTTCGCTGACATTTATATCTCAGTTTAACAATGTTATCTTTATTTTTAAAAGCTTGTATATGTTAAAATTTTTACAGGTTAGGAGATTTGAGGTAAGTGCAACAAATCGGTGGATGTGAGCGTGATAACAGATGTCATTTCCTCTTTCCTGTCACTTCTTAATTCATCACAAACTGACTAATTAATTTTTTATTTCCTGCATGCTCAAATAGAGACCCAATGTCACACGCTCAAGCATTCAGCTATAATCTTTTTGAATGTCATTGTGGGCGCCTCCCTTAATGTGTAATGTAGAGTGAGCTTAAACACACACAATATGAGCAAGGCTGCAGGCAACGGCAGCGTTAAAGAATTTTCTCATCTTTCACCAAATGGGAGTGTTACTCATTTGTCGAGCATGATCCAACTCAGTAAATTCAGATAAAACCTCCTGACAATTATGTAAAGAGAGATTTAAATGGGTGAAACAGGTATTTGTGAACATGTTATCGTGAATGAGAGATTCCCATGGGAACATGAAAAGATGTGCGTGCTAGTGAGAAAAAAAAACATTAAATGGAGGGTTGGTTTTAATAAGGAGGCTCTCTGTCAAACGAGTTCTCTTTGATGGAAATAAATGTCATTTGTGATCCTATACGGTGGTTGATTTTCTAAATAACAGCTCATTTTGCATCTGGATTTCTCACTTGGACGTATTCATATTTCATTCTAGCTCTGATTTAGGACTGTACAAGCAAAATAAGTCAAACGTACAAATCAGACTTACAATTGCACTAAGATTATTAGGCATTAATCAGGACCAATAAATAGTCTAATATCAATATTTTCAGCCTGTTCATTTTTTTCATTCTGTCTGGCCCAAAACAAATTGTTCTGGTTTTTTTCTATTTTATTTTGTTTGAATTTTTGTTTCAATTGATGTCCCACTTACTTCTTGTTATATCAGTGGAGGAGTTCCAGCCACGGGCCAAACAGAGCGATCTTAAACAAATAATCCCAATCTGACCAATCACAAGGGAGTATTTCCACGTAGCTGCATCCGTGTAGTCAGGGTGCACGTCAGGTCTGGAAGAGGTGGACAAGGTTCTGCGGACCTACGGCGGTCCCACCGTAACGCAAATGCTGCGCAAGTCTGAATCCAGCTTTAAGGGTGAAAAACAAATAAATGTAAATCATAGGGTTTTTTTATTGTTTATTGAATAAATGCATTATTTTCCATCAGTGCAAATAACACACTATACAAAAAAGCATCAATATGGCAAAATAACATAAAGTCATAGTTAGAATAACAACAAACAATAATTGCAGTCACTAAATTACAACCAAATATTCTGAAAAATATCTACAACAACAAATGATGCATGTTCAACGAGGCAAATTGCTAACACTAGTGGGACACATGAAGCTGGTCTTTGGACATTACCAGCTTCTCAAAGTTAAGTTGCACGTGGCTCACTGACAAGGTGAGTATTTCATCAAGGTGTGAAGCCTCCAGAACATCAAAAAAGCCTTGAAAAGTTTTCTGTCTGAGGCAAAAGTCTGAAAAGTCCATTCAAAGATTTCACAGACACCTGGACAGAGTTCTCACTCTGATGGATTTTTTAGAAATGAATTTAACTTAAATACATCATAAGGAGATTTTTTTATAACCCTGCTTTATTTTAGAAAGGGATATTCATTTGTATTATACTCTGTCATGAACTCACTTCCAGCGCGTAGCAGAGCAGGTTAGCAGACAACAGAGCAGGTTAGCAGACAACAGAGGAGGTTAGCAGACAAAAGAGGAGGTTAAGGCCCGGTCACACTGCCTTTCGCGGGCGTATCGCGGCTGAATCACGGCCAGAAATGTCTGCCCGTGAAGCAG
>JBBBVU010000019.1:7790882-7813984 GCA_037177055.1 Atherinosoma microstoma
TGAGGAAGTTTAGTGGTTTGAAACAGACAATCCACTCTGGCCCCCCCCCCCCCCCCCCCTTTTTTTTTCCTTTTTCATGTGAGTTTTTGTAAGATAACTGTTATAATAAATTCTGTTTATGACCCTGTACAGTACTTTGCTTATCATCTGTACTGATCCTCAAAATCACCACTATCAGAAATAAACAAAGTATATGTCATACCACCCTACTTTAAATATTCTAATCCTTTATTACTATTGGATTTAAACACATTCATTGACTGCATTTGTGTTTTTGGAAAGCTTTTGCGCATATATTTCTGTTTTTCTGCATCTGGAGGAACTTGTGAAGTATTTTGAATTCAGTTCACGCATTATGAAACTTGTTCCTATTTATTACTTGCGTTATACTTTGTAAACCATTAGAAGAGCAGTTTTCTGGTAATTAACTTAGAAATAGCTGACATAACGAGTTCAATGCCGAAACGCGTCATTGGTTTTAGTCTCTGTGAGGATAAACTGTATGATTTGAGGAAGAGATGCAGGCTCAGCCTTGTCTAAGAATCCAACCTCTGTATGGAAAGTCAGCTTGTAAAACCCTCTCTGGTGTTGTTAACAAGTGATTACTTTTTGCTAATTCATTTTGGTCTTGTTGCTCATCTCTTGACAGCTTCATCTTTTATTTACACAACTAAGCCAGCATTGCAGGTGCAGGGAGACCAACATTAATTGAAATGAACAATATTCTCAGTCTCCCACCACAAATAGTCGCTATTGTATAATATCAAGTGACATTTTGCAGATTATTACTCCCACCTGGACTCTGCTTATATGGACGATATAATTTGCATTGGCGATGTTTGTGATTGCACATACAGCAACTGTTTGCCAGTAAAGCCTGTGCAGAATACCAATCAAAAAACTGTGCTGTGCATCAACTGATTAAGCTGTTCACACAAAATGAAGCCACTTATTTCAACCACACACATGCACACATACACACAAAAACCCATGAACGCAGACACCATCTCCTGGTGAGGAGGATATTTTCAATTAATCAGGCTTTCTCATCAATAATGCATCACCCCTGCAGCCAGTCACTCTTTTCTAGCCATTTAATGAGGCAGCCCAGCCTGAGAGACACCATCCACACATTACTCCCATTATACTGAATGCTCAGGAGCAAAGCCACTGTGACCATGAATGGTTATTAAAGTAATGCCATCACTTTTTACCTTCAGTTCAGATCAAAACCTGTCAAGGAGTGTTTGCAAAAGGACATGGATGACGATAAGTAAACACCCCAGGAGCTTGTGTGCAGCCGTGCCACCGAGCAGTCACTGAAAACCTTATGTTGCTAAAAAATCTACTGCAGGAACTCGAGAGACCAGGGGAGGTTTGTCAAGAGTGATGAATTATTAAAATCAACGTAGCTGTGGAAGAGGACATTGTCCCAGCTTGATAACACTTTGTTTTAAATTGTAGTCCTGATTTAAAACGTAGCCCAGAGTCAGAGAAGCAACTGTTCAGTGTGAACTTAAAATTTATCTCAAAGTTTATTCAGCAGATTATCTGAGACATTTTGGACTGTACGGCCAAAAATTAAGTGTTTTTCAAGAGCACATCTTCTCTAACATTCATAACACAGTGATGAGATGAACACTTAAGAAATATAGTCTGGCAGTAAACATCCATTACAGTGTGCCCTTGTTTGCTTTGATTTCATTGATCAATAAATAAACTTTGCTTTGTATGTTCATCTTACTTTGTCTGCTATTGCACAGCCTGCAGTTTTTGAAGTACCAGACAAACCATCCAGCTGGATTTAGTTTCTAGCAGACATTAGCTAGCAGTGATTATAAATGTACTATTTTATACAGCCGCATCTGCATCTCTCGCTTGTCCCCTTGGTGTACTTTATCTTTGTAAAGCACAGACATCTGCACTGCTTCTGGCTTGAAGGCAGTCACTTTGCAGCATACATGCTGTCCCCAAAGCACTCCTCCACTTATTCTCACTGCTCAGGTTTTCCATTTACCCCAAACAAACTGATGTGACTGAGAGAGAGATTGGAAATTCCAACTTTAAATTATGGGGGGGTTCTTTTTAAAATATATCTACAATCTTTAGAACAAAATGCAAATGGTATCTTTCTTAGTGGTGTCCTCAGAGGGACAGTGAGAGTTGCTTTTGGCTCTTGTTTGCTCCAAATCCCCAGTGTGCCAACTATGTGCTATGGACCAGCAAGCAACAGATGCGCAGTCAATTCTTACATTTTTTATCATTGTACCTATTTTTTAGTCATATACTGAAAACTTGCAAATACCCTTAATGAAATGAGTATTCCTGCAACAAGGTATACTTAAATACTTTTGGAGTCATAGTAAAATACACAATTTGTTAAGATTTGTATATATCAGTACCTGCATTACTGGTGAAGAATGATTGAAGATTACACATAGTGCACATAAAAAGTTTCAGGCTTGCAGAAAAAAGGAAAAAGACTTTCTGGAGGAATATAAATATCAATTTAGAATGATACAGATGTAGCTTTAAACCTCCATCTAATCATAGTAAAATATGAGAACAATGTCTCTCCAAAGGCATTGTCTCCAAAATGGCCATTTTGGTCCGCTTTGGTACACGTGACCTCAACATCCCCTAACTGGGGCACCTCAGGTTTTAGGTTAATATCCTCACAGAATTGTTTTAAAATACAAACTGTCACTGAATTACTTTTTCCCTTCCCTCATTTGGAATAATTCTTCTCCAACATCATCATGAGCTGAAATCATTCATGGGTACATTTACAATAAATAAAAACACCATGCAAAGGATTAAAATATTAATCCATATTTTTATTCAGTGCAGCTAAAAAGTTTATGTTAGCTGTTGCCTATAGTATCCTCATAATCTTCCTTTGACATTTCAATAATTTTGCAGCGTCTTAATATTTCATGAACTTTTAATACATTCATTGCCTTTAAGAATTTACTTAGAAAGTAACCAATAATTAAAGCTGCCAAATAAATTTGTTAGAAAGCATCAGAAATTGTAGATGCTCAAATAAAAAACACAAACTTCAGTCTGCCAGGAAATTTGTCAATTTGGTTTCTCAAAATTCCCCTGAAGGCTTCATTTTAGGTCTTATTTACTAAAATGTGTTTTCTCTGTTTCTCTGTGAACTCTGGGAAAGAAGATGACCATATTTCATATTTGGTTGGGAACTGAATTTGTAACATTGATACCAGGTCATCATTACATCACTACATTTAGATGACTAAATTCCTGCAAAGTCTTCTGTGAATATGAACTGTAGCTTGATTGGCTGAGGGATACAATGATGTAAATCCACTGTTTTAAGTCCTGCATTGTTAACATCCATATTTGACAGCTTACAGTCCTCCTCTTCTTCTTTCTCACCTATGATGATGCTTTACTAAGCTTCGCCCTGCCAGATGTCGATTACCGTATTAGTGTTAAACCTTTGGTGGGATTGTGTGTGCGGCACATTGTGTTCTAGCACACAATCCAAACAAAAAGGCTAACCCACTTTGAAAATCAGATGTGATCCAATGTTTTGGTGCTGTATCTAAGAAAAGACAGGAAGAGATGATCAGCATTGGAATAGCTTTGCTCCTCAGCAGAGATCACATCTGTCTAGAATTTCTAAATACACCTGACCCAGAAGCCAAAACGAGGTACTCAAAGTGAAATTCTAGTTTTAAGATAGTCTTGGTAGTATGTGTTTGAAGCTATCTTAATCTACTCTCAAAGAGATACACACAGATATCTTTAACTTAATTTGGATGTGAAGCAGTTGCTTAGCAGTAAAATTTCTCCCCAAGAGCAACAAGAGAGTATTCTGGCTCTGCTAATGGTGGACAAAGTGACCTACCAGCTGCAAAAGGAAGCAGTTATGAACTCACTCAAAAAAAAGGGAAAAAAAGGAGAAAAAAAGATGACACCAATCTTTGAGGCTCTTTTTGTTCATCCTGTACTCTTCTGATCTTTCCATCTTGTGACAAAACAGGTCACCAATGGCCTGTTACCAATAAATCCTCACTACTTTCACTTCTTACTGTCATGTTTTGTATGGAGGTTCATTTGATTTCTTTTTGCTGAATCTACCTCTAAGAACTATGATGTGTTATTTCTTACAACAGATTCTCTTGAGTTTTACAGTGAATTTTGCTCAGTGAAGACAAATTTCCCTTGGAAAAAAACACCAACCTCTCTCTAGATATACAGAAATGTTGCTTTGCCTTTCTTTAGTTGTTTTTCCTCTCCATATCCTCTCGTTCTTTTTTCTTTTTTTTTTCAATAATGCCAAGAATGGTGATCTCTGTGGAACATAACCATATGAGCAGAGAATCTGACCATCTGGCTTCCTCTGCAGCTAAAAATCACTGGGGACAAGAGGAGAGTGACGATCGTCTCTCAGCTCCTGCTGCCTGTCAGTGTCAAGATGTCTCTTTTAAAAATAAAACATTGTTCTTAGAAGCTACTCAGAGCCAATTGTCTAAATGCAAGGAATGTAAAGCCTCTTGAAGGAGAAATATTCATTGGTGAAGAACAAAGAAGAAAAACTCATGTCTTGTTTGTAGCATTGGCTTGATTCCAGATGTTAGGGGGGGGGGGACAGTTATGGGAAGGGGGTATAGTATAAAATGTGCATGCAGTATAATGATTGCCTTATCTCCAAAGCTCACAAAGCACAGATACCCCAACCAGTCAGGCCCTCTGCCAGTTGTAGGAAGTAGATTTCCATTTCTGCTTTATCAAAATGAAAATATGTATAAGCATGAGAAGCAGAAATTCTGCATTACTCATTTCATTTCCAGTGGCTTCGCACCAAGCTGTTCTTTTATTGTAATTTTCAAGGCACATTGTGACCAGTGTCATATAGGGACCACAATACATAAATTTCACTAATTAGAGATCAATGACTCATCCTTGATTTAATTAGGCCGAATGGGACGCCTCCACATAAACTCAGACACGTGCTTTGCCCCATCTCGCTTATCGGATCTTTTAACATAAAACATTAAATAATCCCCGCATGGCAGACATGCCATGCCGAGACATGGCTCTGGAGAGCAGTGGCCACGGCAGCTCTCTGACAGCCGGGTTATGGTTTCTGGGTCCCAGTAATGAAGGACTACTCTGTGTGTCATCCAGGAAAAGGGCCTCTCCCTTGTCTGTCTGTCTGTCGTCCGGCCAGCTGGATTCAGTCCTACACCTCAGAATAAAAACATGCCTCACACACTATATCATTGCCACCCTTTGCTTTATCAGACAGAAAGAGCTCATTAAATCCAAACAGTGACTTCCTCCTAGCAGAAATGGTAAACTCACACCAGTCTGACCCCCCCCTCCTCCTTTTTTCCAGCCTCAACATCGCTGCTCATTTTTGCAAAGTTAGCAAACAACACTGTGCAGAACTGCTTGGTTTCTCATATTTCAACCAAAGTCCTTCTACAGTGGCTCAGTTTCTAGGGGGGACTGTAAACTGTCCTTGGTATGCAGAACAAGAGAGGGGATTAACCAAAACATCATTTCATTTAACCTCCCAAATCCATTTGTTTATCCTAACTTGTCACGTACTTGGTCGGCATCAGTTAAGTTAAAACTACAACATTTTCAGAGTTGTTGAATTATCCAAACAACACAGCATGTTTCTGTTGTGACTGAGAGTTTTGAACTGCAGATGGGCTCCTGCTACACAACTGATCTGTGACAAGGGGTTGCACATGACAAGATTTTTCACCAGACTTAGCCCTCAATTCATCTGTCAGACAGATGTCTGGGTTATTTTTCTTTTCTGTTTCCCCTCATCTGTCCTGATTGGCTGTAGTTCCTTCACTCAACAACTCATCCCCAGCCTGCCCTAGAATATGAAAAATATGAAATGCTCTATGTAGGGCACACCAGGTTTACATGTATAAAACTGCCAATGCCATCTAATCAAAAGACTGGGGTGTATCATAGAGTTATTCAAACCATATCTTTGAAATGTCCACACAAGGCCATTGACAGTTGAATTGAATTTATCTCTATTTGGGGCCTTTTTGTCTGTGAACCACAACATTTGGCTGAAAGTTGAAAATGTGACTTAAATCGTCATGCAAATTTCATTTAAAGATGTAGCATGTAAAAAAAGGTCAATGATAGAAAAATCTGATATATCGTTAAAAACTGTGTTTCTATCAGTATCTGATCACTTTATTGAAATGACTGTTGTCATTATTCTTTTAGTAGGAACCATTTATATCTACTTAACTTGGGTCAACCTACATAGAAGCTGTCATATTTGAGCCACTATTTTTACTATGATATCTCTGCATGAACAAACAACTAGTGCAAAGTGAAAACCCTCTGAGCTTTAAAACTGCAGTACTGACTTTGTTCGATAAGTACTAGAGCACCGTTTGAGATAAGTAATACCTTAAAAGACACATGGAAAAAAGACAGTACACCTGTTACACAATGTTGAAGCAGTTACCTGTAGTGCAGTTATCACTGCACCTGAAGCCACTGCATCCACTCACAGATGTAATGTTTGAGATGTTCAAGTCTGGCAGAATTTTGGCCACTTGACGTCCACCATCCATTCACAACTGTGCTTGGTATTCAAAGTCATTTATGACATCATTACCACTGAATGTCAGTAATTCTTACACACTGTACCTTTAAACTGATAATCACCGGATGCATTGCCATGGTAACATAGAATATGTGAACAAAGGTTTCTGCAGTTGAATATCTTTTTTAGTGTACATTGAATGCCTAACCATCATGACATCTTCACCTTAACCTGGTACAGTACATTGAAGGAAGTAAAAATAAAAAAAATTAAAATAGAGCTGCACAAAATATCAAAGATATATCTCTGCTTCAATATTGGCATGCAAATATCGACGACAACTGCAATACTGCAAAGAGATTTTGGTATAAAATAGTTCTGTACAAGAATATTAATGAGGGCTGCAATACACTTGGTGGAGGTTTTCTTTTAGTGCATGATCTACTACTAACTACCATGCACAATCACATAGGTGGAATGTAGCCCTTGTTAATACATCTGAGATTAGCACCATATATTGAAGAAACTGTTTATATGACATGTCATGTTGTCATTGCAATGTTCAACAATTGCAATGCAATGTTTTCCTATATGAGGCAGCAATAACTGAAAATATGGTGAAATAAAAAAACAAGTCAAGGTTGGACTGAGTCCCTTATTTTCTGAGTCAGGTCTCTTTCCCCTTCCTTCCTTTTGATGTCCATACATGCTCTGAGTTCATTTTTAATATCCGAAACCCTATAAAATGACACCTTTGTGTTGCTATTTTTGATTGCCTTGGCTGTTCTGTCCCTTTCTGTTGCAGAAGGATAACTGGCAGCATGCAGTAGGGCATGTCCCTGTGGTTCAGACAGTCACAGTAAAGATGTAACGTTTAGAAAGGAATGAGAATGTGTTGGACTCCCAGATTGATGGCTCGCTTTTTTGGGGCAGTATTTGGCTCCAAATAAAATGTTTTGCATAATAAGCAAGTGAAGGCAAATTTACAATCCACTCCTTGGAGAATGTAAAACTTTGGTTAACTTTCTTTCTTTGTTTGTTTTGGGGAGCACAACCAAAGAAAAAAGAAAGTCAGATGCAATAGAAAAAGTAGTAAACTCACAGGAATGACTGTTTAAAGTCAAGAAAAGTGTTTTAATGAACAACAGTGAGTGTGTTTTAGTGTAGAGATTGGCTTGAAGTGTAATTCAAAATGCCTTTTCTGGTCCGATTTCCCTGTGTTATGGGACCAGACTGAGCTTCATTAACAGTTGCCGCTGTGCTTTGTTGGCACGGAAGATCCCATTTGCAGTACAGAAATGACTTGCCACCAGCTGCAAATTGACAATGCGCCATATTTCCTCACAAGTCAACTCTTATTAACAGCAATTCTTGGGATGCACACCTCCCTGTGTCCAAACACAGCGGTGTCGTCAGCAGGTAAATTTGAAGCGTGGGATCCGAGGCCCTCGCCAGCATTGTTTACCTCAGTGGAAATGACTAAATATAGGACAACGATGTTGCCAGCTGCTTACACATTGTCAGTAAAGTCATCATGAGTTTCTTTGCTGACATTTAAAGGGCATGCTCTCGTCAAGTCATACATTAAATTTATAGTCAAGTTTTGAAACTCTTAACAATGATGGTGTTGCTCTCCATTAGCGAGCTAATTCTCCAGCACAAACGGCTTGTGGAGTATCGATGATTACTCTTCTCCAGAATATCAGGCCGCTCCCTGACTGCTGGCGACTGCAGCAAAGGTTAATTAATGAGCAGTGGCAGGAACGATGGCTGCTGGCAAGGAAGAAGCACTCCTGGGACTTGGATCCACCGGAGGCGAAAGATAAAGGTGGAAAAGGAAAGGGTATGACTACTCAGCTGAAATTGAGTCCCCCTTTTCTATCTGGATAACCTCCATGAGAGAGAAAGCAGTGTGATCACTTAGCCGAGCTCAGTGCATGGAATTAGATTATTCTGCTGCTTTTCGTCATTTTCTCTGTAAAACCTTATTTCATGCGATGATTATGCATTGGTTATCAAACATCAAAGATAATCTACGAAGCATCCTCCTATCTTAAATTAGTTCTGTAAATCTGCTTCTTGTGATCAGACATCAGAAGGATTTCATGAGCCATTTTTGTCTTTGTGTTATTTTCAGACCTGACATAAATTCTATAGAAAGAAACTCCTGACATTATGCTTCATTTTCGTCCCGTCTAGAAGATTCCATTAAATTTAATTGGAAGAGATTATTTCTTCAGACTTTTTATTCACATATGGACACATTTGAGCTTAACAGCGGAGAAGCAAAGCCATTAATGTTGCCATTATGTTAAAAGTCCACAGATAATCTGTGGAGATAATCTGTGTTCCCTTTGTTACTGCTTTCATATGAGGCACCGCTGGCCTGGGAATGCATTTAACATTGTAACATGCCATTATTCTTCTAATAATCCATTACTATTTTCCTATTAGCTATTTAGCAGTAATATGGGCAGTGTTTGGGCTGCAACTGGAGAGAAATCTTGCTTTAAATCATTAATAGTCAGATCATTAGTAAGTGGTAATAACTCTTTAAGAGCTAATAAGTATAACTTTTTGTCACATTACACTAATTAATCATTAATCATGGCGCAGTCAGAGACATCAGTAGATAATATTTCAAGGTAATGTTTTTACAATGTGCATCCAAAATGCTTGAAATAAGTTTATACATGTAAGTATGTATACACAGAGTCAACAGAATCAGACCAGCTTCTCTCCCATCTCCTATTATCTTAAGACTTTCTGGAGCTCTTTAACATTTGAACCATATAAAGTTCTTTCACTAGACCGTGTGCAAATGCAATAAAGTTTAATAAACAGCCTCTCTGCAATCCCTCTAACAAAATGCATTCTGCTTATTTGTTTTTTTTTTCATTTATATCATTCATATTCTCACTCGCTGCTTAATGTGTAATTTGGGATGTTACAGAAAACAGACAGGATCCTGGTCCTGTGGGTCCTCTTGGATTGTATTGTCCAATGCTCTTCTAATCTTTATGGCATTGGATAAATGAATGATCCAAATTCTCAGGGTTGTAGTAGAAATCACTGCCCTAAACAGTCATCTCTATGCTCCTTACCCTGTAGATGTTTATTGTGAATGGTCCCATTATTAAATCTATTAAAGGCTACTTAAGCAATACTCCGGCCACTGTGGTTTGCTTTGGTGCAGTCCATACTTATTTCTCTCTTTGCACTCGATGGTGTACCACCATCTCTGTGTTCACTCTGATTTACATGATGAGGATAAGAATTTAAACTATAAATCTATGGATGATAAAGTAAAAACGATTAATAGTCGCTGAGGTGAGTGCAACATGTTCAAGGAGCAAAGCAGAAAGGCTGTGATTGCAGATATGAAGGTCACTAGAAGGTGACACTATATTAATGTACTATCATATTATTTGACAGTTAATGTTTAATTGATCAAAGCAATTATTTTCAACCTGAAAGTCCAAAATGTGGACTTGTTGATGAATTGCTCATTTGAACTATAATAAATTACTTCTAAATTCTTATCTGCTTATAATCTCACAGAAATTATATCCTCTAAAAAAACTTTTAGGTCAGACTTTGTAAAAGGTGTGAATGTTGATTTTTATGCAACATTCTTTCTATCCTTGCATTTAAATGGCAAGATCCAATTTATTTGCATATTGTAGTTAATTGTATATACACATATCACCCTTTTAAGTTGCTGGATTGTTGAACAATAAAAGGGAATTTAGCTTTAGACGTGATCTAACCTGCAAATATGACTCATGAGCTGTCAGGTAAGTCTCTATTACTGTCAACATGCCGTTTTACCACCTCTATTTTTTGAGGATCATGTAGTGAATTAGTGATTGAGAGTACCATAATCAGTCACTCATAGTAATAATAAATTACAATGTTTGGTTTCCAGACGCTAAATAAGTGATTGTCAAAGGATTTGCTGCAGTAATCCCTGCAGTCTGCAGTCGTAGATGCAAATGAATAGTTAATAAATGGTACAGATGCCCTGCAGTGGAGAATATGAAGCAGACTTCCTTAAGGCAAAAATGTAAGACGTTTTCAGATTTATTTTTTTCCCTCAATTGTGCATTCATGACAGAAACTGTAAAAACCCCTACAAATAAAAGAAAGGTAGTGTTTTCCAACCTGATGTTTTGGCTGGTCACAAAATAAATGCAAGGGGTCGCAGGATGATAAATGCTAGAGGAAGGGGGGAAACTAGAGTTGGGCTTCACAGACTTGTGTTGTTTTATCTCTTCTGAAACCAGAGAAGTTTATCCGTTTGCATGATGTCATACCTTTTGTAGCACACCTTTCTATAAAAGCTTTATAATCAAAGCATGAAACTGAATATTTATGTCAATGCACATGCACAGCAATGTTAACCTTGCAATGAATTAAAAAAAATACTTTCTTAACAACCAGCCAGTTCAAGTCCACTCTTGCAGAAACCGCCCTTCCAAAGCATTTGCCTGAGGTTTTTTCAGTGAATAATGTGCCTCTTCGTGGAAGGATTAGGCACAGAGGACTCTGCCAAGCATTAGAGTGTTACAGGAGGGATCAGGAACAAATGAGTAACGAAATGACTGACTCACCACTCTCAGACATGAGACGCAGCATGCGCTCTTTCGAAGCTTTTCTCCACTTGGAGCACACAGCATAAGAACTTCCTGACATGTTTTTAATTGTTGCCTCCTTGTTATGAACATCAGCCACATAAGCAATTAGGTTTCTGTCATCCATGTCTAATAACACGGAGATTTTGCTGGTGCGTAATTGTGGCAGCACGGAGACATCTGCCTGAGCAGACACAGTGCTCGTTGGTTAGCAGTAATCATAGAGAAAGAGAGCATGTACAAATTAAAATTTACAGCATGTATTCTTTCGGGTGATGGATAATAGCTAGTTCAACTTGAGTATGGCTGCAGCTTATAAGTACTGATGACATATAATCACAGGAAACAGACCATTATCATAGAGCAGGATAATTCACCATATCCAAACAAAGACTGGTTGCTAATATATTTAGGAATTTATTTATTTTTCTTTACATTATCTTCACTGCCCGCTCCAGAGCCCACAGAAAACTGTTATAAAGAAATGATTGTAATTCAAGGCCACAGAAGCAAGGAACCATATCCCCACAAGCAAATACAAAACAGAGTTGGTAACAGGATTGCAACACCAAAGTGAAAGCATGTCTGCCAAGTCTACACATTCAAAGACCACAAACATCAAACGGGTTTTCCAGCCAGTCAAGGGTTTCAGTGTTCACAGAGAGAGAAAACAAACAGGACTGTATCTAGTTGAGAAAAGATGGATATTTCCAAATATGCTTCTTTTCTGTTTGTGTAGAAGCAACAAAAAGTCTCTAAATGAGTGCACCATCTGCATGTTACATATGATCAGTTTACAGTACAAAAATATTTAAGCCAAAACAGCATCAAAGCTTACTGAGTAGTGTACATTTATGCTCAAGCCACAGCTTAACATCACAGAGTAGAAATGGTCTCTCACTTTTTTTTTTCTTTTTTTTGTAGCTACACTTGTTATTCATTGCCTTCACTGCACTGCTCGCTGTACTAAAAGACCATTGGCCAACCGACTGACCAAACCTAGAAATGGAAACTTGTGCTGTTTGCATTTCCACTGATTCTCCAGTGAAGATGTCAGACCACTAAAACACAGCCTCGGTTATGGCATTTTTGCAGATTAATATGAGTAGCGGAAGGGGAACGCTTTGGAAATTGCTTTAAGTAAAAATGTGTCAAGGCTGACAGTTCTCTTTTTTTCTCCAGTTTGATCCCTATTAAGCACTTCCCTCTGATTCAATAAACGCTAAAGGGAGTTATTATAATAATCATATTCATTCTTGATCCTTTGGGATATATATCTTTGGAACCCATAAATACTTTCTCTTCTAGGCGTTATATCTTTAGAGGTTTCATCCTTCCGAACTAATTGAGCACATATAGCTCAGTTAGTCTTAGAAAATGCACAGTCCCGCATACAATCAAAACAATCCCTGTGAAAGTGCTGAGACACCCGACCATCATGACATCTTTGAGTTTCGAAATGAACTGAATCTACTGGTGTAATAAAACACAATCATGTCATTTACATCTACATCACTGAAGTCTTCCTGGTTCCTGCTTTGCTTTGAGGCTGCAGCATTTCTTTCAGTTTTAAAGGGGGATGGCACTTGGTTTAAAGATTAACTGAAAGCTGAATTGTTCTCCCGAAACTACAAAGGGACTTAGTGAGCTTTACAATATCTTGACATATCTCTCCAAAACTGTAAATAAACCCTTTCTGAAAAAGACAAGAAATATCAATTAAATAAATTCAGATACGACTTTTCCATAAACATATCTTTTTTTCAGTTTAGCAGTGGGAAAAAAAAACTCTGAATATTCATCTCTTACAAAGAAAGGAAATCATTTCTACTGAGAAACTGAGCAGCTGTATTGAAGGTTGATAACATTTATGCAGAAATTCTGTGATACCTCTCTGCATGTCAGACAGCAGAGGTTTAAAGACTCACTCAATAAAGGAGTGCTACAAGGAAGTGCGGAGGGCAGCAGGGGGAAAGAACAACAACATGAGCTCCCTTTCACCTATTTTAATATAAAATATTTTTCCCTCACAGACATCTGTAGTTGTAGTCAGTACACATCCTGATACCCCCCCCCCCATGAGAGAAAACATTTCAACACAGACAAAAAGGCTATTTTTCTTGTTAAAATTGAACATCAGTGCAAAAAAGGACAAAAAATGTATGTCTGGCAGCTACAGTAAACATGAAAGCTTGATACTAGCTGACCAGCAGCAATTAACTGGAAAACCTGGCATAACCCAGCCTCTTCATCACACCCCCACACACATCCTCTATCAGTCTGATATCCTTTCGAGGCATTTTTTGCCTCCATATGTTGATATTAGCTGGTGAAATGTCCCCTTCATACATCAGGTTGTACAGGTTTGTGGAGGTGGTGAATATAAGTTGATTGAGGGCTACGGGTGACACTGGCACCCCCAGGAATGTGTGTATCGTCTCTGCTGTCTCCTGGGGGAAGTTGACCACGTCCTCGAACCTCACTTGGAGGTAGGACTCCACAGGGAGGCTCTCACTGACCCTCAGCGCTGCTGCGGTATGAGCCAGCCAGAGATGAGACAGGATCAAAACAGGGTTTGTCTCTGAACGGGACAGCAGCTTTTGGATTATTTTAAACTCTGGGGCGACAGCTGGGCACCCATCCTGAACAGAATCCTCCTTGAATATCAAGGAAAGGTGCTGTGGGATGTTTTTGAGGGAATAAAGACTGGGTTTGCTGTTATACACCATGAGATAAATCCATGCTCGAGGGTCTCTTACCAAATAGATTGTCCTCAGTGAAGGTCCCACCACTTCCTGAATGAAAGGAATTTTAAGTGTCCAGCTTCCACTTCGCATGTTGAGGACCACCCGTGCATTTGGATACTCTGTAACATGGCGTCTCATCTCCCTGACATACTCTGCATCTCTGTCCAGGCTGGCCCTCAGTTTACCCTTCAGTTCAGATGCTGGCTCTCTCCGCCTGGACCTTTTCTTTCTGTCCTTTGAAGGGGCAACTCTCTGGGGCTGTTTGACCCTGTTGCCCTCTACGAGCTGAATATTTTGCAAGTGCAGCTTGGTGTTATACACCAGTGAATGCAGCCAGCCCTGAATGATCTTAAACCGCCCATGTACTGCATCTGTCCTTGACCACTCGCAGGCATCCACTAGCGAGTCAAACTCAAACTCAGTCTCAGGAATGTCCACATGCTCGGTGGGGACCCTTATGTAAACAAAGTCCGAGCTGTTGTAGAAAAGGTGCTTGAGTATTTCCGACCCTGATCCGGGGAGGGTTGTTATGACAACGGTGGGGAGGGGTAGCCGGTGCTGCTCATACAGCCTGATTTGTTTGTTTACTTCACTTTTGGCATCGGCACCTTTCCATTTTACCCCGCAGAGAAGCTGATCGCAGCTATTAGACAAAAACAGCAGCTCGGCTACCCACAGAATGAGCACAGTGAGGAGGGCATAACGCATCAGCCTGCTGAAGCAAACATAAAACTTTCTATGCATGGTCAAAAATCCTATTGCAACACAGAGAACAACCCCTGCAATAACATTAACTGTGAATCCAATGTCAAACAGCTGATTATCACTATTGATGTGTTTAGGAATGAGCTGCGTCCCAAGGCCATATCTAGTTATATGATATCTATCCTCAACTTTAGAGTGACCGCCAAATCCTAAATAAGCCAACCTTGCTCCAATATCTTTATAGTTTGTAGCTATAGAGACAATCTTCTCTGTGTTATTTATGATTAAAGAAAGCCTCACTCCATTTTTGCTATTATCTATAAATCTGCAATTGGACACTTTGACATATGGCCCGTGTAACACATAAGCTACTCTGGTTACTGCGCCTGTCATTTGAAAAGTGACGTTGACATACTGCGTCCACCTCTTTTTAAACTCTGCTGCCTGCTCGGCCTCCTGTATCCTGGTTTCAGGGCTGTGACCCTGGCTGTCGAACCAGAACATTTTATAATGAGCATCCCACACATCCATCATTGCACCGTTATATTTGTCCATGAATCTGAAAGGGACGTATTTGAAGTCAATGTCAAGATTGTGGAAAAAAGCGCTGAGAGATTTAACCGGTGAATCGCCCCACTTCTCCACATGGTCAAGCACTAGCAGCGTCTGTGAGTTGAGCAGAACCAGGGCTCTGAAAACACTTTTTAGTCTCATGGCGGGGGAATAAGCCAGTGCTGCTTCCCCACTCACAAACATAGTGTCCCTGTGTGAGGAAGCAACAATCACCTCCCCTCTGGCATCACCCACACCCTCATCTGTCCAACGCAGCCACTTGGCACACTCCCCTAACTGACCCTCCCATGGACTGTTACACAGGCTGGTAGGAGATGGACTAAACACCAGAACATTGTTCAGATAGCTGTACTTTGGGCCATAAAGTGCTTCAGATACAAACACCTGTCCGTTAGGGGCAAAAGTAAAAGAGTTCTGATCCGGGTGCTCGTGACCGGGGTTAAAGCTGTTCCAGCCATCCACCCAGGAGTAAGGCTTGTCATGAACAATGTCATAGACAGCACGGCCACCCAGCCTGCCAGACTTAAAGGAAACAAAAGTGTTACTCTGGCCATTGGGAAGCCCCGCTCCATAGGTAACCACACCCCAGTTAGAGAAAATATGCATCCTGGCTTTGTCAAAGTCATGGGGAGGTTGTGGTGTGAGGTGAGAATTGTACCAGATGTATTCTGTGTGAAGTGTAGCCCAACGCTGGGCAGACGACTGCCCCATGGGACCATCCTTTGGTCTGTGTTTTCTAATCTGTTGAGCCAGCCAGTTTCCGGTTCCGTTCTTCATGACGAATGTGTCGAGGAAAACAAGCTGACTCTCTGGCCCATAAAACCAGTTGTAGTTTGAGTCTGCGATGCCAACTGTTCTCTGAAAGCCTGGCAGCAGTGTGGCATAATAAAACCAGAAGTGTCCCCGCAGCCAATTGTTCTGCATGTTGTCAATGCTAAAATGGCGCTGAGCCAGAAAGACATACTGCGTGATGGACTTGGCTGTATAACTTCCGTAGGCTACTCCCTCATCCAGAGACCCATCAACAACATGATTCAGAAGAAACATAGTTTTTTCCATGTAGTTCACCGCCACTTGTTTCCAGATCATTGATTCTGGGTCGTTGTGTGATCCCACCACTATTGCACCTGTCAGTATGGCTAATATATTAGTGGTTTGATGATTTTGGAGGTACTGTTTCCCCCATCCTCTGTACTTAGAGAGTTCATACAAGGCTTCAGTCTCAGAGCGAATTTTTTTTAGATATACATCCCTCCTGCGCTGATCAAGGAAGGAGTAAATAAAGTCATAAGCTGTGGCAAACCCAGTGAGGGAGTGTGCCATGGGGACCTCATCGTTTGGTGCACTGGTCACCTTCCAGTCTGGATATTCAGCCATCCTGTCCATAAACTTGATAAGAAACTGCAGGGCTGCAGAGTCCTCGGGGCACAGCAGGCAGTAGAGAGCCAGGGGAGGCAGATTGTTCCCATAAATCTCATTCCACTTGCTTGTAAACTCCTCATGTTTCACAGGGGGGATGTAAAATGGGACGTTAGACAACATGGTGAGCACAGCCCCTCGGATGACTTTAAATATGTGACTGTTGACGGTGGAGGACCTTTGCCTCAAGTGCAACACATCCAGTTGGTTAAAATATAGGTTGGGATGAGAATCGGCAGAGTGGAGTTTCCACTGCTCCGTCACTCTGTCTTGAGTGAGTTTGACCTGCAGCAAATCATCGGGAAATATGTCTCTGTCTGTGGTGTTGAAGACTCCAGAGAAAGTCATCCCCACTGCAACCAGTGGCAGTAAAAAAACTGAGTATACAATCCAGTTAATAGCCATGGTTAGTGGAGTTTAAAAGTAAATTTTAGTCCTTTTTGAAATGAAGAAACTGATTGTTTTCTTCCTTAAGAGTTTCTGAAATGTCCCATGAGTGAAAGTCCTGGTGAAATATATTTTCTTGGGGAGCAACAGTCTGTTAAATCTATATTTCTTTAGATATCATGCAATATAAAAATCCAATGTATGATATAAAGACAACTTTAGTGCAAGAACAAACACATTCCATATCCACCTTAACAATGTTCTAAGTTTGCAAAAGCAACTTAACATGTGACATTAAATACATATAAATGTCTTATGGTTAATTTAGTTTGTTTTCAGTTTAAATCCAAAGGGAAAAAAAGAGAACATCCTTAAGCTTGCATGTTGTCATCCGTCCTCATGGTAAATACTGGCATCTCCCTTCTTGCCGGTAACTCATATTGATCTCTTGCACTCAACATTTCCTCTTGAACAAACATCAGTCAACCCCAGTCTGTGTCCGGTCCAATCACAGCCGCCCAAAGACTCCGTGTGCAGCCCGACGCAGCTGCAACATCCACGGGCAGGAACCTCAGTAAACAACGCATCTCCACAGCTATCATCGCTGCTTGCCGCTACAGAGCCGCCGGATTCAGTGGTGCTTCTATGCGCGAACCATGACTGGAAAATCTGTCAGCTTGCATTGTAAAAAAAAAAAAAGAAAAAGAAGAAAGAAAGAAAAGGAAAAAACGATTCCTTTCCCTTTCCTTTGCTCCACGCTGTGGTCCTCCGGTTAGTGTAGTGAAGTCTGTAAAGAGGAAAGTTGTCGTCACTCCTCAAGTATTCAAAGAATGAGACATTTTCCCGACTGTGCACAGGAAATTGCAAAACATCTCCCAAAATGAAGAATAGTCCACACACATATCTGTGCGTGGGTATTTATATTCTCGCAGCTGTTTGAGACACACATCTCAAGTGAGAAGGTGTGTGTGTGTCTGTGCGTGTGAGGGAGAGATCTCCGGACGCGTCTCCGTTGTGTCCTCCCGACTGTTCAGCAGTCAGTTTGATTGTTTTCCTGCACCCGATGGAAAAATTTCCACTGTACTAACTGTAGAGGGAGCCGTGACTTCAGAAGCTCAGCTTTAGGTCTCCTGTAGTGTTGGAAGGCTTCAGTTTCATTGCATACAATCCTTAATAAGTATTCCTCACAGAATGATTGTGATTATGTCTTACCTCTGTTGGAAAATCTGGTCATGAAGCCCAATTTATTTCATAGCTTCATAATGATTCTAAGCACCTCTCCACTGACATTACATTTTGTATTTTACTGAAAATAGCAGAAGTTGTTCCCCATTTGTGAAAAGGAAAACATGCTTGAAAACAAGAAAACAATTGTATTAAAGAATGGTGGCATGAAAAGCTGTGCCCAAAGCTGAATTCAATGCAAAAAATATAGAGAACAAACATTGTGGACTTATGGTGAACACAAACTGTAAGCTGTTTTAGTAAGGTCTCAGATGTCAGGATTTTAGGGTTTCTTAAATGAAAGCTATATTTACAGAGTTAGGATACATTTAATTGCTTTATTGTTGAGCATTTGAACATTTCATTGTCTCTGAATTTACCTTTCTGGTGAATAAGCTTATTTTAGAGTGTTAATCAATGCAATAGCACCATGTAATCAACTACAAAAGCTGCTATAAATCCTTGACAATTTTCTCCCTGAATTTATTAATCAAATTCATCCCATACAATGTTTTAGTATAACACATATTCAAAATTATTGACAATAGATTCAGTATTGCTTAATATTTCTAATATAATATAGCTGAATTATGCTGAGAAAATTATGCTAATTAGAGTAATGATGGTGTTGTCATGTCGCATTGGCATTGTGCTTGGTTTCAGCACTTTACATCTCATTTCCCCTCTGCTACTCTCTTTATTCACATACTGTATTTTAATACAGCCAAATCCCCCCAAAAAGTGCTCTTATCCACATCTGTTTCTGTTGTCAGAGTAAAAACAGTCAAAAACTGTGTGTGAAAAGCACCCTCTTGTGCTCAGTCATGGACCAATGGAAAGCATTGGCCTCTGCTTCACTCTGTGAAAATCTTGATAAAACTACTATTAATTTAAGTTAAAGACAATGTCTGTGTGTGAATTTGGCTATAATTCATTTATGGTCATAACTCAGAAAGTTAGAAGCAGGGACGGAGCTAAGAGGTGGCCAGGGGTGTCCATGACCACCACCCACACATTCAATAGTGATATGGCTATTCATGTAATAGAACTGGAGTTGGGTCTAGAAAACATAAATGTAATTTATCAATTAGTCAATCAATTTGACCTTATCCAATGTCCAACTTTTATATTGGACTTTTCATACAAACCAAATGTAGCTTCAATTGCTTTGAAGAACAAAAAATTACTGAAACAATTAAATTAAAGCATTAAAAACAATACTTCCAAACCATCCACCCCACCCTATTTGTTCTCAAATTTACTGGATTAGTAACTTGTCTCTTCTTTGAAGAATCTTGCTGAGGAGGTAGGAAAGATAACTAAATGTGGTGAAAAATCTGCTAAGTTTGCAATACTGCTTAACATAAAATCTGAGGTGCTAGTATAACTAGCATCTAGCAACAAATGTTTGTCATATAAATTTGTGTCACTAAACAAAACAGCCAGGGAAAAAAATCCCCATTTGAATAAAATTCCACTTTGCCCATAACACATTTTTATTTTCAGAAGCATCTGACGAATGCTAAACTTTTTATTTTTACTTTTGAAGTTAGCCAGCTAGCTGTTTTCAGTAAGGTGTGATCATCAACCCCTGCTGCAGGATGCAATGTGTTTAAACAAATGTTTGATTCCCACCACATTTGATTTCATTGTTTTACATTTTAAATTTGGACGAAGTTGAACATGATTTCACTGATTTGAATTTTGCACAAGTTAAATGACATGTTCAGACAAGTTCAAGAAATGTTGGTGATCTGTTGTGTGCTTCCAGTTATGGTTTTAATTTTAATTCAAAGGGAGCATAGTCACATATAAAAACGGCATTGTAGTGATAAAGTGTAAAAAAAATAATCTAATCAGATCTTCCAAATTACAAACTGCAAAGTGTTGTTTGTTTTCATGTTGCTGCAGCTTCATCATCACTGCTATCCTATGTTTAAAATGTTTTGTACAATCTGCCTTTTTGAAAACGATTTTAAGACAAATTCTTCCTAGATCATACGATAGCTACAGTCACCTTAATTGCCAGAAAACATTCAATAGTCAAAGCCAGTATCCAATCCTAGTTTTCATTTAACTCCATAATCAGCGACACCAAATCAGAATAACATGTTTAATTTGATGTCACCTTTGATCCAAACTGTATCTGCCAGTTTTCTATGGCTAAAGGAGCTACTCCACATCTAAATTTAGCAAAGCAATTCTAAGCTGTACATAAAGCTCTGTTTCAAATGTACCATTAAATAGGCAGTAGGTGCGTAATTTGTTCTGTTTTGGTTTATTTATTAACTGCAACCTTGATCCCTTGTCTGCCTTTGACACAGCCATATTAAAACTTTTAAGGTCATTACTTGAGTAAACTATATCTGTACATGCAAGGTGAGACATATTCATAGAGCTAAATATTTTTTTCATCGTATGCACATAACTTTTTACATTTATCAGATGAACTGCCCACTGAAAAACTTGTTTACATAAAAAGCTATCAGGCATACCACAAACTCTGCCAGTTTTTAAAAATACAGGACCACTGATGTTGCCATGGAGTTTTCCAACCCCTGCTCATTGTAGATGTGTCACCATAGGAGAGTTACTCTTAGCTCTGTAGGGATGGGTAATCCCGTAATATCCTTAAGCATTTTGAGTATAGACACCCAATATGAAGTAAGACAAGGGCAAGACCAAAACATATGTACCAGTGTTATATTCCCGATTTGCATCTAGGGAAAAACTGGGAATACTGAGGATTTATTTTATGTAATCTATCATGGGTGAAGTATGTTCTGTGAATAGGATTGTATTGTGTAAATTTATGTCTACAATTAAAAGAGAAATGCTGACAACTAGCACATAATGATTCCCAATACCTTTCTTATAAAATTACATTCCAGGTCTTCTTCCCATTTACATTTTACTCTTAGCTCTTCCCAACCTATAATCTGAGAAAATTCTTGAGTATGAGTGGGATATAAACCCCTTCAGTCCCTGTTTACAATTCACAAATTTTTCTAGAGGTTGTTCCTTTAATGTCGCCCCCTTGTTCAATGGTAACAAAATGTCTAACCTGGAGATATTTGAAAAAGTGGGTGTGGGCAACCCAGCAAAAGTACTTATAGTACTTATATGGCGCTACTGGTCTTGGGCAACATCTGGAAATCAGAGAACATTAAACTATGCATCATTGTGGCCATTTTTGTCCGTTTAGGCAATTTTTTAAAATCTAAATATTAAAATGTTATACTGGCTGTGTTATATTGCATTTTCTTTATAAGAAAGTCTCTCTCGACAAATTTTAAAATTTTTATTCTATGTAGTTGCATTTTATGTATAGGCCTTATAGGCATAGGCCCTAACACGGCCTATTTTAGCAGTGAACAGAAAAAATTAAACTTTTTTTCCTCAAAAATGAACCCCTAACATCACAGAATGCATAATTACATTTTGTAATAGTTATTTTTAAAAAAATTGAATGGAGGGTACCACAAAGCAGTTGTGCTTACCCAAATGGCATTGGCCCTGCCTGACGCAGCAGAAACCTATTCAATAACTTCACTCACCCCTCCTCCTCAACAGTGTGTGACATTCGCCCATCCTGCTAGACAGCGCCATGTGCTCATTGATTAAGTCATTCTGTATATATTAGGTTTCTGTGCAGCATCTCCATTTAATGATGGATTATTTTCCCTACCCCCACATCATACATGTGTCATGCATCATGGTATCCCTCGGGGGAAGACTGTTGCATGATGTGTTTTTCTTTCTTTCATTTTCTTCCCATGGTTTGAAAGTGAAGGTTCTCCACAGGCACATGGTTGGCTTTATTGAATTGCAGCAGGAAACACACTATGGGCCAGATCAACCTAGAATTTTGCGCATGGAGCTGAACCACGGTTTGCAGGTGATATACTAAGATTGATTGTGCAAATGTTAGCAGGTGCAAACGTGTATGGAGACACCCTATTTAAATGAGGGTTTTGCGTGTTCTGTGGTTTGCAGCGCAGCAAGTTTGGAGAGAAGAAAGCGCAAAGTGAAATTGACCCGATGAAGATGGAGATATTACTGGAAGAGGCAAAAAGGAATTAGAAAAAATATATAGGCTAATAAATATTATATGAAAATAATACAGCAGGTATCCCTGCAGAGCAACAAAATCTGCTAGTTTATGAGGACATGGATAACGAGTTGCTGCCGGCACAAATCAATTAGTCTGCAAACCTTAAAGATGGTCTGACATCTACTACATGTCTTCTGTGGCACAGCACTGAGGTGGGATACTAAGGCCATGGCAGCGCACACTCTGCAGTTGCTCAGCACTATATCTGGAGTTACGATGGTCATTAATGCCCCAGCAAGAGGGATCGAAGGTGGGGTACAGTCAGTGGTGGCGCTCTCATACCAGCAGCTCCAGAACAGCTTGGAGAGCAAGTGAGCGCAACAAAGTGCACGTCTCTCCTTCAGCCTGGAGGAGAGGGTTCACTGTGCAGATCCAGGTTAAAAATGTGACATTAGCAAAAAAGGGAAAATAGAAAGACATAATTAATGTCAGATTTAATAACCATTGAGCTAAGCTGTGAATGTTGTTTTTCATTTATATAAACTGAATTGTGGTGTCTGTTTGTTGTGTTGATTGTTATTGAATTAAATAATGAAATTTAAATGCATTGCCTCCACAGTTCATGAAAAAAATATTGTGAATCAGACTGATGCGCGTCTGCACTCCTGCGGAATGTTGCGCTGCGGAATGTTGCGGGCTGTTTGCGCTCTCACCCAGATGCTGCAGCCAGTTTGCACCTGCTTTTCAGAAGTGGTAAATATGGGCGCAGAAGCAGCCACTGCACTTTTATCATA